>CAJQUN010001415.1:0-69138 GCA_907163345.1 Haberlea rhodopensis
GGAATTTGTGTGATTTTGTGTTTTCTGTGTTTTTGAGTGTGGCTCACTGAAATTTGAAAATTGTCTAAAAACTTTCGGTTTTTTTTCCTAATCTGTCTATTTTGTGTGGTCCTGCTTCTGCTGCTTACTTTTGTGTAATTTGTTAGCCGGTGCTTTAGTGTGTCTTATTTTGCTTGTGTGCGGTGGCTTCTATTTCTGGCTATAATATGGAACCCTTAATGGAAAATCAGATTTTCTATTGGCAACAGAAAATGAAAGGAATTTTGATTCAATAGACAGTGTGTGAAGGCTATAGGTGGTAATTATGCTGATGATGTAACCACTGCTAAGAAAGCTGTGAAGATGATAATTTGCTTACTCTTCCATAATCTTGAATCTATCTAACTCTGTGCTTAGAAATGTGGTAAACTTACTTCTGCTAAATTCTTTGGGAAAAATTAGAAGAGTTTATACGAATCCTTTGCCTAGTAAATTGTTTTTACTTGAATTTTTTTCAGATTCAAGCGTGACTTGAACAAATATGTTGATGAAAACCTTGATGTGTTTACCAAATTGATTCAAGATATTAAGTTAACTGGAGATAGGAACGTTGATGATTATACTCCTATTGTGCTTTTAAATGCTATTCCTGAACCAGTGATGTCAAATCTGATATTAAGTATGGTAGAGATTCAATTACGCTTGACACTGTGATTAATGGTCTTAAGAGTAAAGAATTAGATTCAAAAGTGAACGTAGGTAGTAAGCAAAATTCAAGTGAAGTTATGCATGTTAGAGGTAGGTCTCAAGATAGGTATAACAATAATCATAAATCTGATAATAACCAAAATCAGAATAATGGTAAGAACAATGGGAAAAAAGCAAGACTAGGTCTAAGTCTAGGCCTAAAAATAGAAGGTGATTTAACTGTGGTGATCCTAATCACTTTATTAAAGATTGTCCTAAAAGAAAAACAAGAAACAAAATGATAACAACCAATCGCATGAACAAGTGAATGCTTCTTCATCTGGTGAAAACTCGGGTGGATGAATCATTATGGTGTCTGATTTATGTGATTCTGTGAATTCTGTGCATTCATCTACTGTGTGTGAAAATGAATGGCTATTGGATTCTAGTTGCTCTTATCACATGTTGTCACCACTTAAAAATTTGTTTCTAATTGTAAAGAAGTGTTGAAAATGGTTCTGTTTTTATGGCCAATGAGAAACTTTGTAAAGTTGCTGGCATTGGGTGATGTTTACTTGAAATTTGATTCTGGTTATTCTGTGACTCTAAAAGTTGTGAGACATGTTCCTGCTTTATGCAATAATTTGATGTCTCGTGCTTGCTTCAGAATCTGGTGGTCTTGGGGGTAGATGGAGAAATAAAATAATGAAAATTTTAAAGGGTTCTTTGGTAATTTTCAAGCTGAAAAAAGAAACAAGCCTTTATGTTTGCAAAACTGAATCTGTGTATGATAATGTGAATTTGTGACTGATGACTTGACTGATATGTGGCATAGAAGATTAGGTCATATGAGTGCTAAAAGTATAGAGATTTTGCAAAAAAAAGTTGTTTTGGTAAAGACAAGTTGTCTTGCATGCCTTTCTGTGATTCTTGTGTTTATGGCAAACAACAAAGAGTTAAATTCCCGGTTTCCCCTTCCCCTAATGTGACTAAGAGTTTTACGATTCTTGAGTACATGCTGATGTGTGGGGATCCTCTAGTGTTCCTACACAAGGTGGTAATATATACTTCTTATCTGTGATTGATGATTTTTCTAGAAAAGTATGGGTTTTTCTAATTAAAATAATCAAGATGTTTGAAAAGTTTCAAAATTGGAAGGCTTTAATTGAGAACCAAACTGTCAAAAGATTAAGAAACTTAGGCTAATAATGGCTTGGATTTTGTAATTCTTTGTTTGGCAATTTGTGCAATGAATCTGGGATTCAAAGGCACAAGACTATGACATATACCCCTCAGTAAAATAGTATGGCTGAGAGGATGAATATGACTCTCCATGAGAAAGTTAGAAGCATGCTTGCATTTTGGCCTCTTAAAGAAGTTTTGGGGTGAAACTGCTGTGACAACTGCTTACTTGATCAATAGATCTCATTCTGTGCATTTAAATGGTGTGTGTGTCCTGAATCTATCTTTGTTGGTAAAGATATTAATTTTTCTAATCTTAAAGCGTTTGGTTGCTCTGCTTTTGTGCATGTGAAAGGTGATAAACTTGAACTTAGATCTACTAAGTGTCTTTCTAGGCTATCCCGTTAAGGGAGTAGGGAGTTAAGGGATTAGACTATGGTTAAGAGTGAACCTGGTTTTAAAAGCATTATAAGTAGGGATCTAATTTTCAATGAGTCTGAAATGCCTTGATGCTTCCTTCTGTGCCTGTTGATGAGTCTGAGTCCAGTGCTACTCCTAGCAAGGTGGAGTATTTTCCTGGTGTGCTTCATGTTAATGATAATGATATGCCTTTTGCTGAAAATCATGTAAACTTGCCTGTTAATGAACCTGAGATTCATGAAATGCCTGAAAATCATGATATTGTTGCTGAACATGGCCATGTTGTGCATGATGAATTGGTTGCTAATGACCAAGAAGATTTGCATGATTATCAATTGACTAGAGATAGGGCTAGGAGAGAAACAAGACAACCTGCTAAGCTAAGTGACTTTCATCTTGCTTCTTATGTGTTCAATGTGTTTGAATCAATTGATAACTGTGAACCTAAAACCTACTATGAATCTTTGAAATCTAAGAATGCTAATGACTGACTGTGTTCTATGAAAGAAGAAATACATTCTTTGATTGTGAATCATACTTGGATTCTTGTTCCTAAACCTGTTAATTGCTATGTTGTTGATTGCAAATGGCAGGTTAAGAATGAAAATGATTCTGTTAGGCTAAAAGCTAGGCTTGTAGCTAAATGTTTTACTCAAGAAGAAGGTGTAGACTTCACTGAAATTTTTGCTCCTGTTGTTAAGTTCACTACCGTGATAAGTATGTTTTCTCTTGTTGCTCAATTTGACTGGGAAATCATACAAATGGATGTAAAAACTGCGTTTTTGCATGGTGCCTTGATGAAAAGATTATATGAAGCAATCTGAAGGTTTTATTGATTCTAAAAACCCTAAAAATGTGTGTTTGCGTAAAAATCTCTTATATGGTCTAAAGCAATCCCCTAGGCAATGGAATAAGAAGTTTGACAAGTGTATGCTTTCCTTAAAATTAAAAGAAGCTCATATGATCATTGCTTGTATTTAAGGATAAAGTATCTTTGTCTATATTCTTGTTGATTTATGTGGATGATATCTTAATTGCTAGTCCTTGTTTGAAATCAATTGAACAAGTTAAGAAATGTCTAAGTGAAAAATTTGACATGAAATTCTTAGGAGATGCTGGAAGAATATTAGGCATGGCTATTGTGAGAGGTAGGAAGATGTCGACTATCTACTTGAACCAAACTTCTTATGTTGAAAAGATTTTGGAATTTTTTTATATTTGATGCTAGTCTGTTAATGTGCCATTACTGCTCATTTTGTGTTGAGTAAAGATCAATGTCCTAAATCTGATTTTGACTTTGATTCTATGAAGAATGTACCTTATTCAAATGCAATAGGATCTGTTATGTATTTGATGGTTAGTAATAGGCCTGATATAGATTATGATATAGTTGCTTAAGTAGGTATATGTCCAACCCTTGCATGGTGCATTGGAATGTTGTTAAATGGTTGTTGAGATACTTGAAACACTATGTGCATTATGGCTTGAGTTTTTCTAAGTGTTCTGAATGTGTTAAACTAAAAGGTTATTTAGATTCTAACTATGCTAATGATAGGAATAACAGAAAATCTACTACGTCTTATGTGTTCACTTTGTGTGGTGCTTGCATTAGTTGGAAATCCCAGTTACATATAGTTGTTTTGTCTACAACTGAATCTGAGTATGTTGATGTAACTGACACTTTAAAAGAAGCTATTTGGTTAAAAGGATTGATTTCTGAAATTGGCTTGCTTGAAGGTGATGTATTTGTGTTTTCTGATTCACAATCTGGAATACAATTGTGTAAGAATCCAGTCTTTCATGATAGAACTAAGCATATTGTTGTTAGGTTTCATTACATTAGAGATGTTGTTGCCAAATGTTTATTTATCTGAGAAAATACCTTCTGAATTTAATCCTGCTGATATGGGTACTAAGTGTTTTTCCCTTAGTAAGTTTCAATCATGTTAAAAATTTTAAAATTTGATGCATGGTTAGTCTTTGCTTAGTGTTTTATAACTTGCTTTGTGCTCGTTACAAAACTATTACCTGGTTACTTTCCCTCTTTAACTTGTTGGTGCTTGTTATTGTTTTTTTCCTTGTTTTTACTGTGTGTTTTGACAGGAACTTGGTTTTGTGTATTGTGGGACCATAAGACGATGATGATGTCTGCTTGTTTGTTTCCCTACGTCTGTACAGAAATCAGTATGGGGCTAAGGTGGAGATTTTTTGGGTTGTGGCCCATCTAACCTAAGCCCATTAACCCCTTAATAACCTACCCTAATCTGATTATTATTAACCCCCATTTAGTCTTAAATCAGTGTACGCCTCCTTCAATTCTAAACCCAGTATGTGCGCCCCTCTTCCCTCTTTGAGTCAGACGTGCGCCTCCTTATTCTCTTGAACTTTCAAACTCTCTCTCGCCCATTTCCGTCTGCTTTTTCTTGGTGATTCCCGGTTTGGACTTTGTGTCCTGTTCTTTCCAGTGGGTTGAGGTGGTGCGTTGAGGGTGGTTCTGTGTGTGAGCTTTGTGCTCCGGTGGTTCTGATGTGCTCAGTTTCTGGTGTGTGCGTGTTGTTTGATGTTGTGTGCGCTGGTGACTGAGTGGTGGTTCTGGTCGTGTGTTTTCTTGCTCTTGTTGCTTTGTGCTTCCGACAGAACTCTGGTGGTGGGGTATTGCACCTTCCAGTCTTTACCGTAGTTTCTCGGAGTGACGTAGATGGGGAAATAGCAGATCTGAGCCGAACTCTATATCTTTTTGGATATTAGTAATATATTGTATATCTGTGTATTTGTATTGTTCTATGAATTTGCAAGTACACATGCTGATACGAAGACGGATATCCACCTAACAGTCATTTATTGGTTTTGGAAGCTTGAAGAGCTTGATCTTCAGCATATTACCATGGACCAAAGTGCATTTGAGCACATGATATCCAGCTGCCCTTTACTTGAACGCTAGACTTTGATGAACTTTGATGGTTGTGCCCTTGTTAATGTACATGCTTCCTTTTTCTTTGACATCGGAGGCGTTTTGAAGATGTTAGTTTCCAAGAGACATTCCATTTGGCTAATGTCTCGATTGGTCTGTATGCTAACACTGAAAGTGACCGAACCTAGCGTTTGGCAGCACTGGAAATTTGATCAAGCTTTTTGCTTGTCTACCACATTTACAAAGGTTTGAAGTTCAAAGCTATTCTTGAAGGTGCGCCTCGGTTCTCATCTTAACTGAAATTTCAAGATTTAAAAATGTCGATGCCCATGAGTTCTTTAATTGAAAAAAAAAAGAGTAAAATATTAGTTAGATAGCAGAGTTTTTTGGTCTTATATTGGGAAGACACATAACTTGTTAAGTAGCTTATATTGTAGCATTTCATTACAATCACCCTCTTGTATAGGTAGCCATACCCACAGCTATCAATCAGTTACTTGTGTTTTTCGCTCAACTTTATAGTCAATTACCACCCTCCTTTCTGACTTGTCTCTCCAGTATTTGGCTGCTGGAACCATACCTGAAAGCTACCGAAACCTTGTGTTGATCTTAGTTTTATTTCAATACGCATCAATTTCAATGACATGGGGAGAATCTTGGCAGCTCTTTGCCTTCTAAGAAGTTCTCCACATCTCAGGAACTTGAGATGTTGGTTAGTTTTTTTATACATGTTACATTTACCGCTTGTTAATTAGTATTTTTTTATCATTAATTTAGTATTTACCTTCTAAGTTCTCCACATCTTCAGTATGACTTTGTTTTTCTTAAATTCGTTTTTTCACTTTCCCTTTCCTTGATATACTTTCTGTTGAATCCTCAATCTATCTCGACTATATGCAGGCTCGTGCAGAAGAACAACTGGCAAATGTAACGACCATTTCTAATATCACGGAGAACGCTTTACATTTAATCAACTGAAGATTATTAAGATTGTTGGGATATCTGGGATCAAACAAGAACTGAATTTCATCAACGTTTTACTGGCATGTTCACCCGTTCTTGAAAGGATGACTGTCAAGCCCACCTCGCTTGATGGTGGGTGGGATTGAGCGGAGTTGCTCCGGCTTCGACGTGCTTCTGTCCATGCGGAAATTATTTATCTCGATCCATAATTTGGTTAAATGTAATAATGTTAACTTCATTTATGGGATTTTAGTTGACAATCATGTTTGTTTTGATTTCAAGAGCTGGAGAACATGGGGGAAGGAAAATAAAAACAATGGGGTTAATTTGTGTTTGAGCTGATTCTATTCTACCGGAACGAAGACCAAGGAAAGAAAGAAGAATACACCAAAATGTAGGTGCTTCTGTGACTCAAAGACTAAAAGCAGCCTTCTACATCAGTCGATTCTTCTTCCATGATGGAAGCAACATTGGGGGGATTTCCCGAAACATATTAAAATACCCTGTTTCATATGGAAATATAAATGGACTTATATAGGTGTACAATCAATTCGTTAGGTTAATCATTTTCGTAGAACGAGAATAGATGTGAAATATGTTAATGGAGTCCCTTGTGCATGGTGGTTGCTAGCATAGTGGCATAAGAGGCGACCTAGTTATACTATTGGCGCGGGGGATAAGGGTTATATGTGCACCAAGGGAGGTCTTAGTAGTTGTTATTATGATCATTATTTATGTGTGATCATTGGAATGTAAAGTAATAAATATGATGAATTCATATTGGTTCAAGCTTTAATCAAACTAAAACTACTATCACCATATTCAAATGGGTTCGGTTCTAGTTTCAACTTTCGTTAGAACTGAATCCATCCCAAAATTGGAACTGTCGATTTTAGAACCATTATAAGCCCTACATCCACTACACTACAATCACTTAAGACTCCATCTGGATTGAGGGATTTGAAGTCATGGATTTCAAATCAATAATTTCAAATTCATTTGATTGTTTGGATGAATTTAGGTTGGGTGAATTTGAAATCCACTCATTTCATAATTTATATAGATGTAATTGTAATTATGATGGATTTGAAATACACCCAAGATAGTGTCATTTCAAATTCATTATTCAAATCCCTCTCCAAATCAATTCATTCCTTTAAATCAAATCCATCAATCCAAATACAACCTAAGGGAAATTTGATAGGTAATCCATTAATTCCTTATATAAAAAAGCTATATCAATTAATTTAATCTTCACTCAAATGTGAAATTAGGTTTCCCCCCAATATACTCTTTTAGTAACTTGAATTAATATAATTAGGTTTTTATACATTATTTATTTCTTTTCTTCTCCATCATATCGTCTCATACCTTAAATTTTCTGCTAAAATTTTCCGGTGATTCTCAGATCATTATTTCTTCATCATCTCGTCGCCTCATCTCGTCGCCTTATTTGCTAAAATGTTATGTACATGAAATATGTTTGAATCGAAGCATCTAAATTGTTCGTAGCATTTGGAATCTTTTTGAATCAAAGAAGACCCCGGACTACTGTGCACATTTAATTTTCGGATCTACTCTGCACATTTCATCGCGTGTGTGTGTATATCGTGTGTCTATGTGAATTATAAATTTGAATACTGATGCTAAATTATAGACATCGAAAGTCTGTTGGTATTTTTTTTAAAAAAAAACTCTCATGGCTTTGACTGATGCATATGGATGAAAAAGTAAGGTATGTGTTGGTATCCGTGTTTGTTTGCTCATTTCCAAAATTTACAGCCTGACAGCAAGATATTGCAAAGAAGAAGATGAGTTTTTCTATATTTCGTGCATCAATTACTGATTTTCAATTTTCATGCATCAGTTACTGATTTTATTTTTCGTACATCAGTTACTGATTTTCAATTTTCGTGCATCAGGAACTGATTTCCAATTTCGTGCATCACTTATTGATTTTCAATTTTCATGCATCAATTACTGGTGCACGGAAGTTTTTTAAAAAAAACTGGTGCACAAAAATATAGCATTGATGCACGAAAATGATAAAAAGTAACTGGTGCACGAAAATATAACATTGGTGCATGAAAATATAACACTGATGCATGAAAATACAACACTGGTGTACGAACTTTTGTGTTAGTTAACTGATACACAAAAAGCAACTTGTGCACGAAATACTAACTAGTGCACGAAACTAATGGTTCGTGCATCACTTACTTAATTGTATGGTTCGTGCATCACTCACTTGTGATTATGGTCCGTGCATCACATACTTTTTCTATGTTTCGTGCATCATTTACTGATTTTAATTTTTGTGATGCACGAAAGTATAACATCGATGCATGAAAATACAGCACTGGTGCGCGAACTTTGTTTTAATTAACTGATGCACAAAATTTGAAAAAACACAAACTGGTGCACGAAATACAATAACTGGTGCACAAAATTAAATGGTTCGTGCATCACTTACTTAATTTTATGGTTCGTGCATCACCCACTTGCGATTATGGTTCGTGCATTACATACTTTTCTATGTTTCGTGTATCAGTTACTCATTTTAATTTTCGTGGTGCACGGAAATATAACACTGATGTATGAAAATACAACACTGGTGCATGAACTGTGTTAATTAATTGATGCACAAAATCTACAAAAAAAAAAACTGGTGCACGAAATACAATAATTAGTGCATGAAATTAAATGGTTCGTGCATCACATACTTTTTTTATGTTTCATGTATCAGTTATTGATTTTAATTTTCGTGCATCAATTACCGATTTTCAATTTTCGTGCATCAGTTACTTCTAATAATTTTCGTGCAACTATTATTTTTTATAATTTTTCTTGCACCAATTAATTTTTCTCTTGGTCATCTTCTTCGTTACATGTTTCTATCTGTAAAATCTGGAAATGAGCAAAGAAGCACGGACACCAATGAATCATAACTATAAAACCCCAAATGGCAGCAAATAGTGTGTTATATATGTACATATATATATATATATACATACATACATACACACACACAAAAACACACACACCATACCCGATGTGGAAAAAAATCTGGAACGAAGTGATGGAATGTAATTATTTAGGGCATTTTTGTCATTTCAATCTAAAGTGCACTTAAATGATTGCAAATTTTCTTCCTGAAAAATTTCAGTATATGGTACCGGCCTGGACTTTGCCCTTAATTATTTTTAAAAGACCATCGTGTAGTTGCATTGTGCGAGCCTACCCCGAGATATGACATGGCAAGTATTATAACTGGTCAACAACAAAAACACCGTAGATAAATATTATGTGTGTGGGAACTACCTTGCATTCTATTTTAACTAGTGTAACTAGTGGCGGAGGGAGGGGTGTGGGTGGGTGTAGCCGCACGCCGCACGCCCCACGCACAGGCTGTACCCACCCCCAGAAAAAAAAAAGATTTATTTTATTTTTAATGTTTATATTGATAGCTTTTTTTAATATTTTTTAAATGATTAATTATTAGTTGCACCCCAAGAGTTTATCAACGCTTCTTCTCCAAAATATCTCTCTCTGCGATTAGGGAGGATCCGACGTTGTGGGTCTTCTCTCTTTCCATTGACGAAGAAAAAGTTCCTTTAAATTTATTTTGTAAATATCTTATTTTCTTTGGATTTCTTTGTCGATTTTCATGGTGAATCTGCAGAAGGGGTGGTTTTGGATTTCTGAACATTAGTGCGTTCGTTGTGGATTATTGGACAATTGGTTTTGGTGGTTGTTATTGTTGGTTGATTGATAAGATTATGTTGAGAGATGTTAATTTATGTTTGTTGGTCATTTAATCCTTTTTATGTTGGTACATTTTGGCAAATTTTGATTGAAAGAAGTGTGTATTTTGTGATGGAGTTGATTAATCTAGCTTCTATTTGATTCTTTTATTTGTTTTGGAATTTGGATGATAATTTATCGCCAGTGAAATTTCTGTTGGTGCATTTGAATTTTGATAACTTTTAAGTTACTAGATTGGTTATATGTGTTATGCATATGGAGTGTTTCTTTTCAATGCTTGCTTTAGGTCGAAACGTCAAAAATATTACTTCTCTTTTGAGTAGCATGAGGAAAAGGATGAGATGATTCTCATTCAAAGTGTCAATGATAATATCTTGTTTGTTTTTCGTTGTTTGGATTAAATGTTCATTGACGTGAAATGAGGGTGATTTAAGAAAACGTAGAGCACAACTTACGTATAAGTGAGAATACACTGCATATTATGCCACGTATTGCTAGATAACTTTTGTCATAAACTCGTGGTTATAACTTTTGTCATAGACTCATAGTTTGTGGTACTTTATGAAGCTATATTTTTTTTTTTTTTGATTTACAAGGTATCCAGGCTTTCGCCTGACTAATCCTTGGGTGACGAACCGGCCCCTCAACGCCGCCACCAGGTAAACCGAGGGATGTGCCCGAGCTGACAGACATCTGTGGGAGAGGACCTACAGGCCACGACCCCAGAGCACACCCCCACAATATTTCAGCAGGGAATGCGCTCCACACGGGAATCGAACCTGGCGCTGAGGGGATACCCCCTACGTCACCACAGACCTTACCAACTCGGCTATGCCCTGGGGGCAAAATATGAAGATATATTTTATTATTAAGGTAGTTAGATATAGGGTATGTGTCTTGTTTTATAATTATAACGTGTGTTACTTTCTTAGCACAATTTATGATTTTTTTTATACTATTAGAATCTTGCCTCCATCCCAGAGTGTAACATAAACAAAACAACGCAAAATAAAGTTATATTTATTAAAGTTTAAGAGATGTTAAATATATTTTTAAATTTTCCTCCCAAAAAAGCATTTGTTATTTTTTGGGTTAGTATATTTCGTTCCCAAATAAATGACTGTTTATTATATATTTTTTTAGAAAAAAACTATTCCCGATTAAATTAAAAAAAAACCTGAAACAATAAATTAAAATTTGTCCTTTAATATATCAGGAGCATTATCAAACTAAACCTTGTAAGCTTGTTATTATATTCGACACATGCACTTGTCCTGCAAATATATCAAACGTTGGAAAATTTTTAAAAAATGATCTCATAAAATATGAACTTTTCTTTAGCAATTTAATTCTACAAAAATTATTTTATTTAGCAAACGTGGTCACATAATTGAATAGAGTTCTTTGTGACTACTTTTGATTAAAAATCATTTGAGACTAATGTTAATTAACAAAAGTTTGAGGCTATTTTTGATTAAAAATAATTTTCATTTAACTATATTTGATTAGTACTTAAAATTTGAGATTATTATTGCAAAGACTCATATTTAATGAGACTGTTTTTTTTAAATTTATCTTTAAACACGGCTACACTTTTGGTTGTATGATTGAATGTTAATTATATTTATTGAATATTTAAAACACGAAAAAAAAAAAAAACAAAATTGGCATTCAGACGGAAACTCTTGTATAGATAGGGTGCACGCCCTATTTCATATATCAACTCAAATAAATATTTAATAATAGTTTATCAAATCATGGTTGATATCAAATTTATGTGTGTTGATGTATGTTAGGGGACGCACATTCAGTCCATGCATGTATTTTTCTGTATAGACAACCACATCTGAGTACACGTGGAAACACATAAAATTTTCACTATTTAGGATAAACAATTATCTTGTTACACCTAACTTCGATTTACAGTCGTGAGTTGTGGTAGGTGGTTCATTTACAAATCATTATTTCATCGACCTTTTTTTGGCCTTTTCTCCATTATATATATATATATATATATATATATATATATATATATAACAAATCATTGTCTTTTCCGGAACACTCAGTTTTTTTACTACTCATACTTATGAATAAAATAAAAATAATTTTATTTATAAAATAGAAAGTAAATAAATAAATTGGAGAAATATTTACAAACTTAATGAAAGAAATTCGAGTTGGGATTTTATTAAACTTGCACAAATATATATAAATTGGTAAATAAATTTGAGAAGTCTTTCAAAATAGTAAGATAATATCTTGGATAAGAGATCCTAATAAAACTTATATACTAAATAATTTTTTTTCCCAATTTATCAGTATAATAATTAATTATGTTGTAACTTATAATATCTACAAATTTAATTAATATCATATTAACACATCACCCATTCCCATGACAGCCCAATTATTATATTAATACATCGCTCGCTTCAGCGACGACCCAAATATCATAATATAATGAGTCACTCGCATCCACCTAGAACCAAACCCAATAGTAATACGTCGCTCTATACCCATGGCGACCTAAGCACAATAATAATAAGTCGCTCTTACCACAGCGACCTCAACAGAAGAACGACACAACCATGCAGCAGAAATGCATTAATTTAAGCTCGTACTTCAATACGTACCTTATTGTCAGAATTCACAGTCAAGGTCCTTCTCTGTGTCCAGAGGCTTGAGAATGCTCTACACTAATACATTATCTCAATTCAATATTAACATTTAATATTTCAATGAGGAAATTATATCACTTTAAAACTAAAATCCTTAAGAAATTTATTATATTCATAAATTTATTTATAAAAATAAAACTTCCAAGCCATGGGTTTTTTAATTATTTGACCCTAAAAAAAAGTATTTAACAAAATAACCTAATTTTTTTTTTATCAAATGACCGAAGTCGCTTTATCAGATGACGACTTCAATAAATAAAATTTTATAGTGAAGCGCCATCTGAGATGGTGACTTCAATGTATTTTTTTATATTTAAATCGCCATCTGAGATGTCGACTTAAATGTAATTTTTTTTTTATTGAAGTCGTCATCTGACGATTTCAATATAATTTTTTTTATAAGTGACGACTTATATATATATATATATATACATTTATATGGAAGACGTCATCTCAGATGACGTCTTTCATATATGGCAACATTTATGTTTGTTATACATCTACATTAATTTTGGAAGGCTTAAAAATATATTTTTACTATAAGTGTATGTTTATATAATAGGAAATAGAATAAATTAATTTATGGAATATTAGATAATTTTTTGAATTATCTATTTTTTTAAAAATATTTCAATTTTGTTGTATTAAAACTCACTCATCCGTTTGAACTAATCAACTTAATGGTATAATTTTATATATCTATTGTATAATTATAATATAAAAATAAGATAACTTTTTTAATATAAAAATTAAAATAGAGTGAAACTAATGACACGAAATATTGGGAAAGTTGAACTACATCTATGACTAACTGAAATGCACAATCTTGTTGCTATTTGAATCGTATACTGCAAAATTTCTCAAAAAATCTTTTAATATAAGTACATTCTTAAAAAAATTGTAATAAATTTAAGATCGACCATAAAATATCAATATAACTTTTTGTACTCATATTGATGAATGTGCTCTAGGGAGGAAGCATTGGATATTTTATAAAATAGCGGAATAAATAATTATTATGGACTATTTAAGTCAAAATTTCTTAACTAATCCTTTAAATTAGTAATCAATTTGTAATAACTAAACCAAATTTGAATGCAGTGATAATAGTATCTATGTTAGAATTTAAATCTCTCCAAATAAGGAACAGTAATCAAATTGTACCTTACATTTGTTAGAATTTAAATAATCCATGATTATTTATTTGTTTCGCTATTTTATAACGTATACAATGCTTCTACCAAATTTGAGCGCAGTGACATAATATCTATTTGGTCGACTTTTATATTTATTACAATTTTTTTAATAATGTACTTGTATTAAAAGATTTTTCGAGGAATTTTGAAGCATACGATTCAAATAACAGTAATATTGTGATTTCAATTAAGTCAATGATGTAGTCCAACTTTCATAATATTTCGTATTATTACTATCATTATATTTTAATTTTTATAGTAAAAATTTATCTTATTTTTATATTATAATTATACAATATATATACAAAATCATACCATTAAGTTTATGAGTGAGTTTTAATACAACAAAGTTGAATTTTTTTTAAAAAAATTCATAATTAATCATCCCCAATAATTCAATAAATTATCCAATACTCCATAAATTAATTTGTTTTATTTCCTATTATATAAACATACACTTATAGTAGAAATATATATTTTTTGTCTTTCAAAATTAATGTAATTGCTTAACAAATATAGGAGTTGTCATATATGGAAGACGTCATCTGAGATGATAACTTTATATATATATATATATATATATATATATATATATATATATATATATATATATATATATATATATATATATATATATGGAAGTCGCCACTTATAAAAAAAACTATATTGAAAGATGGCGACTTCAATAAAATAAAAAAATCACATTGAAGTCGTCGTCTCAGATGACGACTTTGATCATTTTAATAATAATAAAAAAATTTAGGTTATTTTATTAAATACATTTTTTTTACAAATAATTAAAAAATCCTCCAAATCATGGTAGTTGGATGTTATTATGTGGTCTATAATTATTTCATGCAACTACTTTTCATTTCGGGTAACATTATTTCTTACTTTCCACGTTTGTCTTATCACTATCTAATTTTGTTTCTTACAGTATTTATAAAGCTGTCTTGTTCATGACAATGAATCTGATATCATCTACCTACGTTCATAATCTGGTTGGTTTTTTTAAATTTCCTGTTTTCTGCGGGCAAAATTAAAATAAAAAAATAAATAAAATGAGTGCGTGATTTAGCTGGATTCATATATTTTTTTTTGGATTCTACGTGTCCAAATACTGTGTTATGGCCGTAACTAACTCTGTTGCATTAGCTTGCAGTCAATAAATATTAATATTTCGAATTTTTAAGTGAGATTTCTTTTTTTTTTTATTGATTTCACATTATATACAGGTGTTGCTTTTGCGTCGTTAGCCATGAACAGCGGCGGTGCGGAGGAAGCGCTTCTTGAAAAGCGGCCGTGCGGAGGAAAAGTAGAGAGCTTTGCGAAGGAGTTTGGTGGGGAGTCGAAGAAACTATGGAGACTCTCGGGGCCTGCGATTATGACATATATATTTCAGTATTCATTGGGTGCATTGACTCAAACTTTTTCTGGTCAGTTGAATGAGCTGGATTTGGCTGCTGTTTCTGTGGAGAATTCTGTGATTGCTGGTCTTGCTTATGGGTTCATGGTATGATCTTTTTCTACCTTCCTTTACAATTACTTTTTGAGGAGATATGCGTTGAATAATTTCTATGTTAATTTAGGGCCTAACCCTTTGAAGGTTTTGTCGGGGCCGAAGTGCTTGGACCACTATGAGTACTTTTAGTGACGGTGATTTGATGTATCATGACTGCAAGACTCATATTTGTTTGAAAATCTTTGAAATATTTGCTCCTACTTGGGTCGATTCTCCGAGATTGATTGTTTTCAAGAACTATAGTTAGAAGGATATAATCTCAGGGTATCTCACATGAAGGTTGGTATGCTTTGTGGGCTGTTCGATTCGTTCCTGAGGTGATTGAGGTTGCTATTATCTGAAATAAAAAAATGGGTTGAAGTTTGGGGCTGACGAAATTCGAAGTTTTTGAAAATTACTCATTAAAAATTTATTTGATGTTGATTTGGTCCCTTGTTGAAGAGGATACTATATACAGTTATAATAGGTATATGTCTTTTCTGTGTATGCTTGTAGCTTATTATACATTTTTTGTTCTTGATTCAACAAACATAGCAAGTTAGTCCCTTGCCGTTTTATTGATTGAATCGTAGTTAAAGGACGTGGCAGTTTCATACACTTAGATAAGTGTGACTTAGTGTATTTTGGGAGGTTAAAACATATCGAAAATTGAATATATTTCGTTGAAGGGGTTGCCCTGCTTGCCTCTTTACTCTGACCTTGAAGTGTGGGACAAGATTTTTATGAGTTAACATGTATAATTTCTCTCGTGTTTATATCTTGCACCAAGATTCTAGTTCAACGAAAATACTAGGACAAATTGTATTAAATTGGTGACAAAAATTTGCAGCTGGGAATGGGAAGTGCATTGGAGACACTATGTGGGCAAGCATATGGTGCAGGGCAGATCAGAATGTTGGGCGTATACATGCAAAGATCGTGGGTGATTTTGCTAACTACATGTTTTGTATTGCTTCCCATTTACCTCTTTGCTTCCCCGATCCTCACTCTCTTCGGGGAGTCTGCGGAAATTTCTCGAGCTGCAGGTTTCTTCACACCGAAACGATTCTTCCCACGCATTATTTTTTTTCATCCTTAAACCTGATATTTGTATTGCAGGTAAATTTGCCATCTGGATGATACCACAATTATTTGCATATGCCGTGAATTTCCCGATACAGAAATTCTTGCAATCACAAGGGAAGCTAATGGCAATGGCTTGGATTTCCGCTCTGGTTTTGGTTCTGCATATTTTCTTCAGCTGGCTGCTGATCCTGAAACTCGAATGGGGGTTAGTTGGAGCAGCAATTACTCTAAATGCATCATGGTGGCTCATTTGTATTTTGCAGTTGATATACATTTTCGTAACCAAATCCAATGGAGCATGGACCGGGTTTTCATGGTTGGCGTTTCGTGATTTGTACGGCTTTGTCAAGCTTTCAATGGCCTCTGCTGTAATGTTATGGTGAGATATTTCTACTTTTTAGCTGATTTCCCCCTGAAAGTCGGGATAAATATTTTTGGTGAATTCTTGATTCTTGTTCCTTAAATTTCATTCGATGTTGCAGCTTGGAGTTTTGGTATCTGATGATATTAGTGGTAATAGTAGGCCGCTTGCATAACCCTGTGATACCGGTTGATGCTGTTTCTATCTGGTATACTCCAAACATATTCATTTTGTTATTTGTTTTTTGTGTTTGATCAAAGAACAAGAAAAATCCTCGTGGTATTATCCCGTATATTCCATAGGATCACTCAAACTAATCATTTTTTGTAGCATGAACATTCAAGGATGGAATGCAATGATAGCATTCGGATTCAACGCTGCAATAAGGTAAACAGTATCATCTGTTTACATAATGTATTTTGGCATAAATATATATATGTGCAAAATAACCGCAACCATTTATATATCCAGTGTAAGAGTATCGAATGAGCTTGGAGCCGGCAATGCTAGAGCTGCGAAATTCTCTGTGGTTGTGGTTTCAGCCACGACTATGTTGATTGCGATAGTTTGTACTGCAGTCGTTTTGGCAACTCGAAATATTTACCCATACCTTTTCACCAGTAGTGATGCTGTAGCCGAGGAGACTACGAGATTGTCGATCTTGCTTGCAGTTACAGTTCTTCTAAGCGGCCTTCAACCTGTTTTATCTGGTAATGATGCAACATCACATTCTAAATGTTAATTCTGTGTTAATGTTTACTCTCACACACACACTCACTTATTTTGATACAGATGCATCTGGCCCAGAACACAACTTTAAAGCAGAAGTTTCAATGTTTGCATAACCCAAACGTACTTATAGTCTCCCACCGAGGATTAACCAGCAACTCTCGTTTCCATTTATGAAAATGATTGATCAAAGTTCTCTTTATATTCCATTGTTGCAACTTGCAATCCCATTAACCTTTTAAAATTCTCCCTCAAACCAATTTAGGATTGAGGTATGAGTGTCCAATGGGTGATTATGGGCTCTTTAACCTTAGCTTATAACTTTATCAAACTTATCTAATATTAGCCTCACAGGGCGATGTGATGAGGAAAAAGGAGGCCAGAGGGGATGGTCACACGTCCCCTCTTAAATTTTCTAACGTGTATATATAAAGATATGCTTTCATCGATCGCCCCTAAGTATTAGTTCTGGTTCCCCCATTAGAGCTACTATTGCTGGAGTTACTCACAGATTTCCATGTTCAAATCTTTTTCGTTTAGGGGTTGCGGTTGGAGCTGGATGGCAGGCTATTGTTGCATACATCAACATTGGCTGCTATTACATCGTAGGACTTCCCATCGGCATAGTCTTGGGCTTCCCACTTAACTTAGGCGCTATGGTAAAACTCAATAAACTTTCCTTCATATTTTTAATGATTTTGTGTTTTGAAATACCTGAGTGTTAACGATTCTAGAAAAAAAAAAAGGTAAACCTCGGTGCACGAAGCTCCTGCTATGTGTAGGGTCCGGAAAAGAGTCGGGTCACTTTAGGCCTAATGTCTTCCCTTGCAATACAAGAGGCTGTTTCCGCGACTTGAACCCGTGGCCTCGAAGATGACATGACAACAACTTTAACCGTTGCGCCAAGAAAATATAAATAAAGTTGTTTAGATACTGGTTTTGATTCGCGCATAATACATGCAACTGCATTAAAATTATAATTTCATGAGCTTTTCTTTTCCATTATTTTCTTATATTGTGCAGGGAATCTGGGGTGGATTGATTGGAGGAATTTGTTTGCAGACGATTATCTTAATATGGATAGTAGCAAGTAGAAACTGGGAGAAAGAAGTATTAATTTTAGCTTTCTTCTTGTCTTTCCACACACACACACACACTGCATTATATAAGGATCCATTAAAATGATCATATTTTGTAAGTATTCCCTCTATCAATTCAGTTCGAACTTTTGATACCTGCAGGCGAATGAAGCAGAAAGTCGTGTTAAGAGATGGGGTGGTTGATCGATTGCAAGTCATTGATCGGGATAAGAATCAAGAGTACCCGTAATTCCATTTGTTGTTAAACTTTGGATTTGTTGATTCATCTATTATTTCTCCGGGACTGAGGATTCAGCTTGACGATTATCATCAAGATATTCGAATCCAAGGATTTTGAATTTTTTTTGTCATTTATCTTGCAAGTACAATAAATTCCTACTTTCACTCGACATATTGAATTCTCAATGTATTTCTTTCATTAGTGTTCTTCCAACTTATAGAAGTGAAAAGTTCACTTTTATGGACTACTATTATATCGAAATATTTCTGGAAGATGGATTTTTATTTTAGTGAAAATTACCGAAAACCCCTCTTTTTCTATCTAAATTGCACGTGAAAATATGTAACATTTTTTCTCTAAAAATGCTTTTCAGAGCGATTGGTCCTCTAGTCGAGGAACAGGAACACACTATAAGATATATGAGTTTACCGAGCCAAAATACACAATGAGTTTCACACCAAAAAAATGGTTTATGTCAAATAATAATATTTTCCTCCCTAAAGTACCCTTAACTAATATGTCATAGAACAATTTTTTTTTTATTATAAATAATTCAATAAGTTGGAAAAGAATATTTTTAATCAAATATCCTAATAAAAATCTTATTTATAGTATTTCATGCGATTGATCCAATTATCTATTTATAACATAATTCTTTAATCAAATATTGAATATAAATACGTTACATTAATCAAAGTTATTCCTTGGCGTCTTAGATTTGAAACTTTCTTCAATGACTTCTGAGTAATTTTCGAGCTTAAGTCTCCTTGCTTGAACTGTTGCGGTTCAATATTAGGGATAAAAATAAAGAAAAACAGTATAAAATTTGTTCAATCCCTATGTTTTACAAATGCACAGTGCAATCATGTAATTTTATACATGCCATTCGAGTTTCAGAAATATAGAAATAACTGATTATAACTTGCTTATTTTCTTCGAATGGCTTCAACTAATTCGACCAAGTATATAGCAATGATATACCAAGTAACACCTGCCAAAGAAACTTGAAACCAAGAACTATTGACTATTGCCAGAGCTAAAGGACCACCAATGTGGTCTTTTAAGCCTTCCACCTGTTCTCCCATCTGGAAGTGAGCCACGATTGCAGCAGCTATGGCGGTTGCTATCGGTACACCCAAACGTAAAGCGATGCTCAAATCATCTTTGGGTCTCAAGGATTCTTTGGGTCTTGGTTTATTTGTTTTCTGAGTTGAATTAGTATAGAAGGCAGGTTTTGAGTCACAATCTAGGGTGGTTGCCTCTGGCAGCACAAGGACAGATGGCACCCAATATTCGGATGAACCTTCCGGCCGAGTAGTAGCCGTCGCTGCTTGTGTTCTTGCTGCAGCAGCAGCTTTCAGCTTCTTAATGCTAGGTCTAACACGTTTCGATGTCCTGGTTGCTGAATCCTGTTTCGCTGGTGGCATAGCTTCTGTAAGGGGGGACTGCCAGTACAACCAATTTGATATCATTTGAATCGCCTGAATAGCTGAGACCCTTGATTCTCTGTGGTTCTCTGACTCCTTCAATCACAAGTTTTTGCTCATTGGACAGGTTTATTTACTGCAGTAGTAAAATGCAGTAACTCAATATTAGGACAGAAAATGATCACCTCGGAGTAAGCTTTATGCTGGGCATATCTGGCCTGAAATTTCTCCACCTCGTTAAAAATATCGGTAGTACGTGGTCCCACTGTATTGCCTACACCGATTCTTACCCTGCCCCGCGGTTGCTTAGACATGATAAATTCTAAGGCTGGCAAGTCGGACCTCTCCACAAACCTTTTGTTTAGATATTAAAGCGATATTAGTTCTTATATATAAAAAAATTGTATCAAAATACGAAAATCTTATATTAAAGAATATGCAAAGTGGTATAGATTGTATTCTCACGAGATGCAATCGATTGGGCATGCACCGATAGCTTCTTGAATCTTGTGTTCGGGATCGGCCCACTGAGCCACGACTCGAGCTCTTCCATATGCCGATTCAACAGCAAATGTTTTAGCAGCAAATAAGGCACATTTCAAGCAACCTACACACTTGACTTCATCAACAAAAACAGCCCTTTGTTCACTCTCTGATCCAAGCCACACTGAATATACAGGCTTTCCTGTGTACCCTCGCAAATCTGCAACTTTTGATAACTCCTGAAAACATATGTATTAAAACTACTGAATGAGAAGAATATACAAATGATAGACCACTTGAACTAATCGATGCCTGAATTTCCACTATTTTAAATAACGGGGAAATCAAATTTTTTAAAAAGTTTGCTGTTTGATGGAGGTACCGTAACAGTTAAAGGAGTGCATTAATTTCGTAATATCAACATTAACAATTAGCTGATACTAATTTTTGGCAAGTTTAAAGATTTCCTTTCATAGTCGATCTCAAGAACCTCAAAATAGATAATCTGTTCTTGATGTTTACTTAGAAAGAATTATCTCCATATTATAATCAAGTAATCCACTAAACATCAATTCATGCAACAAATGGATGAATTATTATAATTTCGATCCCAAATCACAATTCACAAACCACTTATCAAATAGATAATATGCATGATGCAACCCGTTGATGCGCGGGGATAGCTCCAACACTATTCTTATTAAACAAAAGAGCAATAATCATCATCAACCTTATCATAAGCCATGCGTGAAAGAGGGTCAGAAAGAAGAGCGTAAGCTTCATTAAGAACAATAGCCATGTCATGCCCCGCCGGCCCCGCTATATCTGGGTGGCACCTCTTCTGCAGCGCCCGGTAAGCTTCCTTGATCTGCGTCCGATCGGAAAAATTGTCGATCCCAAGAAGCTCGTAAAGATTGAAGTCCGTAATCACGGAACCACACTGTGAAGAACCAGAAGCTCTGCAAGCCGGAATATTGTTTCTACTTGCTTTCTTGTGGGATAATTGCTTGGCGTTTGCTGGGTAGTTGGTGATTAACGCTGTTGATTTTGTGATGATTATGGAAGGTGTGTATAGAGGGAGGAGTGTCGCAGTTGCCTGCATATTTTGGCCGGGGAGGAAGAAGATGAGAAGCGGGAGGATGTGAGGAAGTCCACAATACTTCGCTTTTCTTCCTTACATTGGGGAAGATATTTTGAAGATTGAAGAAGTAGATATTTAAAATGGAAAGTTGACGATGTTACTGGATGAATCTTTTTATATAAATATTTGGATGAGACAAAATCAATACTTTCAAATTAGTTTTAAAAATTGAGAATTTAAAAGAGAAAAATCCAAATTTTAAATTATTATTTTTTTTTCAGATTTTTTGATGAGACAAAATTAATACTTTCAACTTAGTTTTAAAATTTGAGAATTTAAAAGAGAAAAATCCAAAGTTTAAATTATTTTTTTATTCAGATTTTTTGATGAGACAAAATTAATACTTTCAACTTAGTTTTAAAATTTGAGAATTTAAAAGAGAAAAATCCAAAGTTTAAATTATTTTTTTATTCAGATTTTTTGATGAGAACTGAGAATTTAAAAGAGAAAATCCAAAGTTTAAATTATTTTTTTTATTCAGATTTTTTGATGAGACAATATCAGACCATCTCCAACGCGCATCAAATTTGGTGTGAAACACCAAATTTGATGTGTTTTTTTGCTCCAACCGAACGCCAATTCAGGCGTCCAAATTTGGTGCAGCTACAGTGCAGCACCATCGATTTTCTTTTTTTTTTTCTTTTTTTTTAATGATGTTATTACTTTGTTGTTTTAAAACTATCTTTGAATTATTATTTTACTTATTTAATATAAAATAAATTATTTAATATAAAATTAAAATACAAAGTAAATGAAAACTGATTGTTTTTTTAATGACCTAATTATTAAATTAAAATTGATTATCTAAATTTTTTAAAATATAAATTTAATATAGAAATATATTAATAAATCTGTAATAGATAATTAATTGAACAAAATTGTAAATGAAATTGAAAGGAATATTTAGAGAATATTCTTTTTGGTGTAAAATTTGAAGTAGATGCGTTGGAGATGAGTTTTGTGTTTGGTGCAGAAATTGCATTATTTTGGCGTAAAATCTGCACTAAAATAAAGTTATGGGTTGGAGATGGTCTCAGTACTTTCAATTTAGTTTCAAAAACTGAGAATTTAAAAGAGAAAAATCCAAAGTTTAAATTATATATATTTTTTAGAATAAACACAATCATGATATATAGGTTACTCGGTGTCCTCTATAATGCATGGAAATTTTTAAACTTCATTCGGTGCAATGTCGGACAATTCTAGGATACAGACATTTTTGAACATTTATCGGACATGGCGTGTCCATAATTTTTTTTTAGAAACTAAAATTGGAAACCCGTGTCGACATTCCTCTCAAAATCGAACACGTGTATCGGACACGGACGATGTGCGTACCCGACACAGAAGAAGATATTTGTGGGGGTTAATTGTACAATTTAATTTTTTTTTGCGAAAATGAAATATGTACGTGTTAGTTAATCTTTTATGTTAATTGAAGTAATAGACATTGATGTTAATATAAGTGATACTATGATGATTTCAGTGACATGTATTTATTTATATATCTTTTGAATTTGGTAAGACTATTTTTTTGGTGTTATCTTTTATTTCAACGTATTTACTAAACTTTATATTACTTGAAGTGATATGTATTTGTGTCAGTATGAGTGATACTGTGATGATTCAGTGACACGCATTTATATATGTGTTTCTTGAATTTGATAAGAATATTTTTGTTGTTTTTACATGGTTTTAGAATTTAAAAAATATGATTTTTAGTATTTGTAATATAATACATGTATAATATATATATATATATATATTTATATTTATATAAATATACAGATGTGTCTCGACCGTGTCATATCCTCAAAATTTTAAAAATCCATGTCGTCGTATCCATGCCGTATCATGTCGTGTCAGTGTCCGTGCATAGTTTGTGCTAAGGGAATTTTTTATATGAACCGAGTGTTTAAAAACACCAAGACACATACATAAATATATATGCATATATACATAAATATGCATGTGGTTTGGTGTTTGTAAATACCCGTTCATATTAGAAATTCCTTATTGCTAATGATGGTTAGTTTGATTTTTATACTTAATTTATAATAGGAGTTATAATAACACAAGATTCAGTATTTAAACAAATGATTTTAATAAATCACCAAACTTTTCAGCTATCCACAAGTTTTAATGTCGTAACATACAATCATGGAATATAGAAAAATAATATGTAATATATTGTATTAAGTTGAATAAAAAAATAAAAAGCATTGAAATCATATAATAAAAATATATTATTTAAATCATAATCTATGATTCTTTAAAATATCAAACTCATTGATGATGAACTTTGTAACAACGGCAATAGAAATTTTTCTTTCAATATAAATAACCATGATATTAGTTAGAAATTCATTTTCCATTTTATAGCAAAGTGGTATATTGATAAATTCTATCCTAGAAAAAGCTTGTTATTTGATTGCCGTAGAAACTACAATTGGGATGAAATAAAAATTTGTTATACCTTGTTATGCCGAATGTCTAACCGTGATTTAGTTTTTGCAAATTTTTAAAGCTTTGTATTATTGAACTTTTAATTTTTAGCATCTATCATCATTCATTAGGTTGGATCGAAAAGAAAAAAAATAAAAAATTCAGGCCGATGCTAGAGATGTCAAACGAAGTAGAAAGCAGATGACACGAGGCACGGCATGGGCACGATACGACACGAAACGGTACGACACGACCCATTTTACTACAGTGACGTGTCGTGTAAGGCACGGCCCGGGACATGCGTCATGTCGAGCCAAGAGGTGCCGACCTTGTTGGGATATGCCCTAAGACAAGTCATTAGATGATTGTTTAAGACATACAATGTTTTATGATTTTATAAATGACAAATCATTATTATATATTATTCGAATATCTGTGCAATATGAATTGGTATATAAGTTAATGTCCTTAGAATAATATTGTATTATTCTTAAAGATTGTCCCTAGTCAAGTATTATCATGAATCGGGATAATGATAATACATTGAGACTAGTATGTTTTGATTGATGAATTGTTCATAGATATGAGATATCAAATCAACACATGGTACATGTTAGAGAACAATGTACTGGACAGACCCACCATGAGAATGCTACATGGATAGTTATATGAGTGTCATAAGCAATTCTCATAGTGATAATAGTGTATGTAATCCTTACGACTTGAGATCATCAGAGATCCCAACATAAGGAGTTATGTATCTTGATATTGTCAAACGTTACCTGTAACAGGGTAAACTATAAAGACAACTATTGGATACACTACGAGTTATGTAGAGGGATGTTGATTGATCGAGATAGGATTTGTCCATCCTATATAACAGGAGAAGTGTTTGGGCCCTTGATCAAGTAATACTAAAATGCATGGCCATGCTCGAATGAGTCGATATGTGATATCGAGCTTATTCGTTTATTCTAGTTCTACTTGGGGATCAAGAAATAAAGATTGAATATACGAGTATGACTATTCCATGACTTGTGTTCAATCTAAACACAAAGGACAAATGGATTAAGCTACATGATTTATATTATCAAGGTTTCTAGGTTATGTCGAGTCAATGACATTCTTGTAATTTGGGTAGCATTGATGTGTTGCTAGATACCGCTCATTGCTTGCGACATAAAATGAGATTTTATGTCACTGCCAACATTGCAAGATCCTATCGGGTCGCACAAAAGATTAAATCGAGAAGGAAAATTAAATTCATTGGATGAATTAATTAATTAAGAGGAGTCTTAATTAAATGATTAAAAGAACTTAATTAAATCATGGGTTTGGGCCCATGAGACTTTGAGAAAGTCTTGAACTTTAATTAAGCCTTTTAATAACAAGGTTATAATTAATTGTGGGGGACAATTTTTCATACCATTCGAACCTAGCAAGATAGCACACGGCCGCCATCTCTCTTGCTTCTCTCGACTTCTTCATAGGAAGAGTGAGTTTCGTGCCATCCTTTGATTGTGAATCGAGTGTGCTTCTTGTATCGGTTTAAGAACAAATCTAGCACCTTGTTCTTAAACTATCCCTTGTTCGATTTGATCGTGTGGATACCGTTGAGGCAAGACCTTGGAGGTGTTGCTCGTGACTCGGAATCGTTGAACGTGGTGCTTCGTGGAATCTGCTCAAACACGCTACAAGGGTGAGACTCTTATAATCCTTTATCCGATTTGACAACTTTGAATAGATCCGCGGTTCAAGTAATCCAATTTTTTTAAATTCCGCTGCGTTGTATGCTTGTTGGATTACTTACAGTGGTATCAGAGCCGCGTATAAAGCTCATATCGGATTTATATGGTTAATTTTTAATCATATTTAGATTTGTATTGCATGCTAGTAAAACTGTATATAATCATATATGATATGAGTAAATCGAGTTTGTGAAATTATCGTAAAATTATATTTGATATAATTGAAGTTTATTGTATACAATACATGAAGGCGCATAATCGAACCCATAACAAGAAGTTTCGGCCACCACCATTGCACTTGACCCACGGCGGCCACATGAGGGCTAGGGTTTTCGAACCCTTGGCTCGAGATGGTCTAGCCGTTGTGGCTCATGTTCGTGCATGGAGGTGTCGAGACATGGTTAGAGTTTTGAACTCTTTTGGCTCGATAAAGTAGATGGTTCGGACCATGGTTCTCGGAATCATACGAGTTGGCGGCCACACCACGTGAGAGCTAGGGTGTTTCGAACCCTTGGCTCGAGATGGTTGAGCCGCCACCATCATGAACCGTGCATGGCTTGACCGTGAATCGTGGCTAAGTTATTTTTCAGCGTTTCGGACGATGTGGCTCGATGGAAACCAAAATGGTGCAAGGCGGCTAGGGTTTGGAACCCTAGCGGCGCCGCACGGACACGCGTGACTCGGACCACGTCTTGGGCTAGGGTTTTGAACCCTAGGCCCATGATTGGTCCATCCGTGTGTGGTTAGGTTGGTTTGAACCATGGTGGTTCGTGGTTTAGTCGCAAAAGTTCGTGGCATGTGATGTCCCGAGAGTACGATAAATTTCCAAAATTTTATTTTACAGTTTTAATTAGAATTAAATTTTAAAATGTTTAGAATTTAATTAATTAAATTATTATAGCATGTTTTATGTGTTGTTTGAGCATGGTGCATGGTTATAGCCCTTTGACCTATTAGATAGGATTTGTGGATGTTTGTAATTTATAATACGACCTGCGAGTCGTGCCTTCTCTATTTTTTTTCTAAATGTTATCCCTCCCCTACGTTCCCCTCGAATGTGACTCGAGGAATTCTCTATATCTTGTAAATGTTATATAGTATAGTTTATTTTATTGATGGTGATCAATGAAGATGGAGCATGGTGCCGGGATGAGGAGGCCATTCACAATTTGGAGCCAAAGGAAGGTGCTTGTGAAGTTACCTTAGTTTGACTCTTAGGATTTTCTCATTGGCTTGAGAAAATCGTTAGTAGGGGGGCAATAACCATGTCACGTTTAATTTATGTTGATGTATGTGATGCATGATTTATCTTATGTTTTAGATTGATAATTTTATTATACATATATGTCGATATGTATATGCGTATATGTAGTGGACATATTTTAAATTATCAATAAATCATGAGATCAATAAATCCCTCTAAAATATTAAGTTTTAGATGCCTTCCAAAATTAAAAGTACTCGTCAAAACTTCGATTGTACATGTGTGGGTTTGCCAAAGCAAAGCACCGTGGCAATCTTGGTAAGGCGCGAAAGGATAATAGTGATATCCGTTATACTTTAAATTGGGTACGACTTAACTAGGTTATCTCAATAGGATTGGGAACCTAGAGGCATGGAGTTGGATAATAATTCATTTGATGAATTTGAACAAAGCGTTGTTCGTCCAATTATCCAAGAATTACATGTGATGTAATTGACAAAGTGTTGTCTACCTAAATAACCGAGTCTTGGGCGATTAGCCAAAGCTAACTCAAGATTAGGTGAAATATGGATCTTGGCCCACTAAAGGTTTCGAGGGTTGATAATTTTAAACAAAATAGTGGGAGTGTCATTTAATATAAGACTATATTAAATGATTAAAATCATAAACTTATTTTGCATATTTATATTGTAGATATACATGGCAACTAACAACGTCACAAGCACATTATCACTGCGATCGGTCCTTGAGAAGGACAAATTAAATGAGACAAATTTCCTAGACTGGTATAGGAACTTGAGGATAGTCCTCAAACAAGAAAAGAAGCAATATGTCCTAGAGGAACCCTTACCTGCTGAGGAACCTCCCTTGACGGCTGCTAAGGCCGATAAAGTTGCTTACAAGAAGCATCAAAATGACGCACTTGATGTTGGGTGCCTTATGCTTGCCACCATGAACTCTGAGCTTCAGAAGCAACATGAGGAAATGGAGGCGTTCGATATGACCGAGCATCTAAAGCAACTGTACCAACAACAAGCAAGACAAGAGAGGTATGACGTCTCTAAAGCGTTGTTCCAGTGTAGAATGGTAGAAGGAAGTCTAGTTGGAACTCATGTACTCAAGATGATTGGTTATATTGAGAATCTGGAGAAGCTGGGTTTTCCTTTGGACCAAGAGTTGGCCACTGACGTGATCTTGCAATCGTTGCCTGAAAGATTCAGTCAATTTGTCTTGAATTACAATATGATTGAAATTGAAAAGACTCTACCACAATTACTTGGCATGCTTAGAACCTTTGAAGCAAATAGCAAGAAGTCTAAGCCTACAAACGTTCTTATTGTGAATAAGAGCAAAAGAAAGACTAAAGTTAAAAGCTTCAAGAAGAACAAGAAGGTCATTGTTAAGTCTAAACCACATGCTTCTGCACTAAAGCCAAAGGGAGGAGTGGCAAAAGAGGGGAACTGTTTCCATTGCGGTGAGACCCGTCATTGGAAAAGAAACTGCAAAGTATATCTGGAGGATCTTAAGAAGACGAAGGGAAGTGTGACTTCCACTTCAGGTATTTTTGTTATAGAAGTCAATTTATCTACTTCTTCATCTTGGGTATTAGATACTGGATGTGGATCTCACATTTGTGTAAATGTGCAGGATCACAAAAGGAGTAGGACGTTGGCGAAAGGCGAAGTTGATCTCCGAGTTGGAAATGTAGCAAGAGTTGCTGCATTAGCTATAGGAGATTACCATTTA
This sequence comes from Haberlea rhodopensis, assembly GCA_907163345.1. Classification (NCBI taxonomy): domain Eukaryota; kingdom Viridiplantae; phylum Streptophyta; class Magnoliopsida; order Lamiales; family Gesneriaceae; genus Haberlea; species Haberlea rhodopensis. The sequence continues at coordinate 28,973 of CAJQUN010001415.1, forward strand.
TCTTTGCCTTCTGGTTTATCATTGATTTTGAAAGACTGTTATTTTGTGCCGTCTATTACCAAAAACATTATCTCTATTTCTTGTTTGGACAAGTTTGGATATTCATTTATTATAAAGAACAATTGTTGTTCCATTTATTTAAATGTATATGTTTTATGCTATTAATGGTCTTTATGTATTAAATCTTGATATGCCTGTCTATAGCATAAATACTAAAAGGATTAAGAATAATGATTCTAATCCAACTTATCTCTGGCATTGTCGCTTGGGTCATATAAACGAGAATCGCATATCAAAACTTCATAATGATGGAGTATTGGATTCATTTGATTTTGAATCATATGAAACATGTGAATCTTGTTTAATGGGCAAGATGACTAAAGCCCCTTTCAAGGGACATGTTGAAAGGACAAATGTTTTATTGGGACTAATACATGGTGATGTATGTGGGCCAATAAGTACACAAGCTAGAGGTGGTTTTCAATACTTCGTTACATTTACTGATGACCTCAGTAGATATGGGTATGTGTACCTAATGAAGCATAAGCATGAAACCTTTGAAAAGTTCAAAGATTTCAAGAATGAAGTACAAAACCAACTTGGCAAAAGTATCAAAATCCTTCGATCAGATCGAGGAGGTGAATACTTAAGCCAAGAGTTTCATGACTATCTAAAGGAGTGTGGGATAGTCCCACAACTCACTCCTCCGTATACTCCACAATGGAATGGTGTATCCGAAAAGAGAAATCGAACCTTGTTGGACATGGTTAGATCAATGATGAGTCATGCAGATCTTCCGATATCCTTTTGGGGACATGCTTTAGAAACAACAATATTCATACTGAACCGTGTTCCATCTAAATCAGTGGAAAAGACACCATATGAGATATGGACTGGGAAGCGTCCTAGTATGTCTTTTATGAAGATTTGGGGTTGTGAGGCTTTCGTGAGACGTCACGTCTCTAACAAACTTGGACCCAAATCTGATAAGTGTTTATTTGTGGGGTATCATAAGGAAACGAAAGGATATTATTTCTATTATCCCACCGAGAACAAAGTAGTTGTTGCTCGAACTGGTGTCTTTCTTGAAAGAGAATTTATTTCTAGAAAAACCAGTGGGAGACAAATAGAACTTAGTGAAGTTCAACCACAAGAAAACATTGAACATGATATTGAGATGGACACGGAGCAGACACCACAAGATGTTGTGGATAAAGTGCCTGCTCAAGAGACACAAGCCCAGCGTAGGTCTGTAAGAGAACACCGGGAGCCACAGAGATATGGATTTCTTGTGACTCAACAAGGTGACTTACTACTTATTGATGAGGATGAGCCGTCATCTTATCAACAAGCTATAATGGGCACTGATTCTGAGAAATGGCAAGAAGCCATGAAATCTGAGATGGAATCCATGTATGCAAACCAAGTATGGACTTTGGTTGACCCACCTGAAGGGGTGAGACCCATAGGGTGCAAATGGATTTTCAAGAAGAAGACCGACATGGATGGTAATGTACAAACCTATAAAGGTCGACTGGTAGCTAAAGGTTTCAAACAAATTCATGGTATTGACTATGATGAAACTTTTTCACCAGTTGCCATGGTTAAATCCATTAGGATCTTACTTGCAATAGCTGCATTTCATGATTATGAAATCTGGCAGATGGTTGTCAAAACAGTTTTCCTTAATGGAAATCTGCTTGAGGATGTGTACATGACACAGCCCGAGGGTTTTGTCGATCCAAAGGATGCTGGAAAGATATGCAAGCTACAACGATCCATTTATGGATTGAAGCAAGCTTCTCGGAGTTGGAATCTTCGTTTTGATGATGCAGTCAAAGAGTTTGGTTTCATCAAAAACGTAGATGAACCTTGTGTCTACAAGAAGGTCAGTGGGAGCATAATTATCTTCCTAATATTGTATGTAGATGACATACTTCTCATTGGGAATGATATCCCTGCCTTACAATCTGTAAAGATTTGGCTAGGGAATTGCTTTTCTATGAAAGACTTGGGTGAAGCCACCTATGTATTAGGAATCAAGATCTATAGAGATAGATCAAGAACATTACTTGGCCTAAGTCAAAGTACATACATAGACAAAGTACTAAAACGTTTTAGCATGCAAGAATCAAAGAAAGGATTTGTGATACATGAAATTTATCTCTCGAAGGAACAGTGTCCTTCAACACCAGATGAGAGACAACGCATGAGTAAGATTCCATATGCGTCAGCTATTGGATCTATCATGTATGCCATGATATGTACTCGTCCCGATGTATCGTATGCTTTGAGCATGACGAGCAGGTATCAAGTTGATCCAGGTGAAGGTCACTGGATTGCAGACAAGAATATCCTGAAGTACTTGATAAGAACTAAGGATACATTCTTGATTTATGGAGGTGAGGAAAAGCTCAATGTAATGGGTTACACTGATGCAAGCTTCCAAACCGACAAAGATGATTTTCGATCGCAATCTGGATATGTGTATTGCCTAAATGGAGGTGTTGTGAGCTGGAAGAGTTCAAAGCAAGAGACAGTAGCCTATTCTACAACAGAAGCTAAGTACATTGCTGCCTCAGATGCAGCAAAGGAAGCTGTTTGGATCAGGAAGTTCATTTCTGAACTTGGAGTGGTGCCTAGCATTAAAGATCCGATAGAACTCTATTGTGACAACAATGGAGCGATCGCATTGGCTAAGGAACCTAGATCTCACCAAAGATCCAAGCACATACTTCGGCGTTTTCATTTCATTCGAGAAATCGTTGAAATGGGAGATGTTAAAATATGCAAAGTACCAACAGATGATAATGTATCTGACTCATTGACGAAGCCACTGTCACAGCAGAAGCATGATCGTCATACTACATCTCTAGGCATTAGGTATATGTATGATTGGTCTTAGTGCAAGTGAGAGATTTGTTGGGATATGCCTAAGACAAGTCATTAGATGATTGTTTAAGACATAAAATGTTTTATGATTTTATAAATGGCAAATCATTATTATATATTATTCGAATATCTGTGCAATATGAATTGATATATAAGTTAATGTCCTTAGAATAAGATTGTATTATTCTTAAAGATTGTCCAAAGTCAAGTATTATCATGAATCGGGATAATGATAATACATTGAGACTAGTATGTTTTGATTGATGAATTGTTCATAGATATGAGATATCAAATCAACACATGGGTACATGTTAGAGAACAATGTACTGGACAGACCCACCATGAGAATACTACATGGATAGTTATATGAGTGTCATAAGCAATTCTCATAGTGATAATAGTGGATGTAATCCTTACGACTTGAGATCATCAGAGATCCCAACATAAGGAGTTATGTATCTTGATATTGTCAAACGTTACCTGTAACAGGGTAAACTATAAAGACAACTATTGGATACACTACGAATTATGTAGAGGGATGTTGATTGATCGAGATAGGATTTGTCCCTCCTATATAACAGGAGAAGTGTTTGGGCCCTTGATCAAGTAAGACTAAACTGCATGGTCATGCTCGAATGAGTCGATATGGGATATCGAGCTTATTCGTTTATATTAGTTCTACTTGGGGATCAAGAAATAAAGATTGAATATACGAGTATGACTATTCCATGACTCGTGTTCAATCTAAACACAAAGGACAAAGGGATTAAGCTACATGATTTATATTATCACGGTTTCTAGGTTATGTCGAGTCAATGACATTCTTGTAATTTGGGTAGCATTGATGTGTTGCTAGATACCGCTCATTGCTTGCGACATAAAATGAGATTTTATGTCACTGCCAACATTGCAAGATCCTATCGGGTCGCACAAAAGATTAAATCGAGAAGGAAAACTAAATTCATTGGATGAATTAATTAATTAAGAGGAGTCTTAATTAAATGATTAAAAGAACTTAATTAAATCATGGGTTTGGGCCCATGAGACTTTGAGAAAGTCTTGAACTTTAATTAAGCCTTTTAATAACAAGGTTATAATTAATTGTGGGGGACAATTTTTCATACCATTCGAACCTAGCAAGATAGCACACGGCCGCCATCTCTCTTGCTTCTCTCGACTTCTTCATAGGAAGAGTGATTTTCGTGCCATCCTTTGATTGTGAATCGAGTGTGCTTATTGTATCGGTTTAAGAACAAATCTAGCACCTTGTTCTTAAACTATCCCTTGTTCGATTTGATCGTGTGGATACCGTTGAGGCAAGACCTTGGAGGTGTTGCTCGTGACTCGGAATCGTTGAACGTGGTGCTTTGTGGAATCTGCTCAAACACGCTACAAGGGTGAGACTCTTATAATCCTTTATCCGATATGACAACTTTGTATAGATCCGCGGTTCAAGTAATCCAAATTTTTTAAATTCCGCTGCGTTGTATGCTTGTTGGATTACTTACAGACCTGTGGGCCGCAACGGTCACGATCGATCGACAGTGATTTGCCGATCAATCACAAAATGTCGTAGGTTACAAACAACGAAAGGTGCTTGGCGATTGATCGTCGAAGCACCAACGGTAAAAAAATTGTCGTTCAACGGCCTTTTTTTTGTTAGACTTTTTGTGGTTGGTATATATAGGTGTGTGTTGAGGAAACATTTTATCCTCTCAATCTCTAAGCTATATATACTTGAAACATTATACTCTCAATTTGTTCACAAGAACAAAGAAGTTCATCTCACGTTTGTCAATACAAGTACAAGCAACATCGGAATTCTACTTCTAATACATCTTCATCTACTGAGCTTCAGTTATATCTAAATCAAGTCATAAATTTCAGTGAACAAGAATTAGAAACTTTTGAAATTTTGGCATGGTGGAAAGACAATGCTAGACTTTGGCCAGCACTTTCCATCATGACACGTGATCTACTAACTCCTCCGATATCCACAGTTCCATTGGAGTCTTGTTTTAATTCAGGTGCAAGAGTCATTAATGAAAAAACAAGTAGAATGAAATCAAACACCGTGGAGATGTATATTCTTTTAAATGGTTGGTTGGATGTTGAGCCGCTTATAAGGTTTGGGGGACATGATGCTTCTTCCGATGAAAATGAAGAAAACTAGAATATTTTTTAAAACTCTTTTGTAATTCTGACTATTTTTTGTTAAATGTAATTCGTAGTTATTCAATTCGTAATCAATACATTTTTATTTTGCAAGTATATTGTTCCAATCTAAATTTTATTATACTATTATTATATTTAAATAATTAAAATTAAACAAAAAAATAATTAAAAAAACGTAAAAAAAAATTTAAAAAAATTGTGTGAGGGTCATGCCCTAATTATGCTTTTAATTATTACACAATGATTATTTTTATGTACACAACGAAAGATATTTAAGTTATCAGTTCGTGGACCAAATTTTTTCACTTTTACATATATAATAACGTACACATCAGAAGATATTTAAGTTATCAGTTTGTGGCCCAAAATTTTTCTCTTTTACATATATAATATTAATACTGAAAATATGTATTTCTAGTTCGCATTTCTCACATAATCATCGATAAAGTTTCAAAAGTACGAGGAAATACACCAGCATACCAAATACTCAGGGCTTCCACTGCATAGATCATGTATCCCTCATTTCCTAAGGATAAAAGTCGAAACATCTCCATAGCAGATACTAATGGGATTTTTGGAAGTGACCATCTGCCATAGAAATTTCATTTAGGACCGTAATGTGGTCGGAATCGAACAATGCCATGGAAACAATCACTGTAACTCATTAATTTGTCAGAGTATCCATGCCCACAATACAATCAAAATCATGCATTGGCAAAACCATTAAGTTTGTGATCATAATACTATTATCAAACTGTAGTATACAATTTAGTACAATACAACTGGCTAGAATGATTCTACCAGCCGGAGTGGATACAGTAGAAGTCTCCTGAAGGGATATAGACTCTAACTCATGCTCATCAACGAAATTGGATGCAATGAATGAATGAGATGCTCTTGTATCAAATAATACTCGTGCAGTGTGACAAAAAATAAGACATGTACCTGCTATCACACTACCTGGAGCCTCCCTAGCTTGATCCTCTGTCAATGCATATACTCTAGCCTATTGTGGTCCAGGAAAAGACCGTGGAGTGTTACCCCTAATCTGTGGGTAACTCGACTGTTGATGGGACTGGGTGGGTCGAGTCTGATGGCCTCCCTAAAAAACACCCCTAGCATGGGGCTGAGGTTGCTGAGACTGCATAAATCCTTGAGCATGAGATGGGCAAGCTCTAGCATAATGCCTCGTCTTTCCACAGTTGAAACAAGTTCCTATCACTCCTTCACATTGATCCGTAGGGTGTTTTCCTCCATAGTGACCACAACCTTGATGAATGGTGTTCCCATAAAACCCCTGGAACCACTAGAGTTGGACGAATTGGACTGATATCTTTTAAATTTCTTGCCCTTGGGCTTAAACCTTTGTTACTTCGGAAATTGTTGGGGCTTTTGTTGTTGTTGCTGCTGAGGCTGGGGTTGCTGGTAGGCTCTCATAGGAGGATATGCCGCACCCTGAGATAACTGTGAAAAACTGAGTACCCGCCCTCAACAATCCGACTTCGGCCCTCTTGGCTCTCTCAATAGCCTCAGTGAATGTAGTGGCTTCTCCGGAGACAACAAAAGTGTAGATGGATGGGTGCAAACCATTCACGAATCGGGTATACCTCGCCTTAGAATTCGCAGCCACATAAGGAACATAACTCAAGAGTGCAGAAACTAGGATGCATATTCAGCAATAGTCATACTTCCTTGCACTAGATTATTGAATTCGGCTTCCTTAGCAATGTAGTAGGACAGATGAGAGTATTGCTCCAAGAATTGGGTTTTGAAAACATCCCAAGTGATGGTTATTCCTTATTCGCGCAATCCCGTCCTAACTGCTTCCCACCTAGCTTAGCTCTATCCTTCAGCTAGAAAACTGTTAGCTTCAATCTCACGATAGGCGTATAGTCGACTACATCGAATAGATATTCGATCTCTTGAATTCATGACTCGGCTCTTTCCCCAGTATCAGTACCATGGAACTTCGGTGGTCGCATATTCTGTAAACGCGCCATGACTTCTCCCATATCTAACTTCTCAACTTGTTGCACCAATTCTTCTATATTATCGTCATGACTTGTGTTCTGTTTCGACGCAGCTTCTTGCACAACCCCCTTGCCTTTCCGTCCTCGACTTACAGGTGCCATTCTGTAAGAGGTACATGTTAAATTTTGAAAGAAAGGTACAATTCGTTAAATAATGCCAGGTTATACTTAAACAACTTCGTACGAGATTATAGACATCGTTCTTTCTAAAAACACCTAATCATGCCTGAGTTCAAACTGATAATGATAACACTAAATCTATCAGGCAATAGCAATTAAGTCACGTAGTCAAGCACATGCGCAACATTTTATTTGTGTCCAGACTCAGTGTCCTAACTTCGAGCATATCCTAGATTATGCTCTGATACCAACTGTGAGGGATCGGTCCTAATTATGTGTTTAACTATCACACATTGATTATTTTTACGTACACATCGGAAGATATTTAAATTATCAGTTCGTGGCCCAAAATTTTTCGCTTTTACATATATAATATTAATACTGAAAATATGTATTTCTAGTTCGCATTTCTCACATAATCATTGATAAAGTTTCAAAAGTACAAAAATACGCCAGCATACAAAATACTCGGGGCATCCCCTCGTGAATAAACATAGTTTAAAACTTTATTAATGTTATACTGGGAAACAGACTCGACAACAAAAACATGAGCTAGTGCTCACGGAGCTCCAGTGCTCCTAGATGCTTCCTCTTGAGCATTTGGCATCAGTCCACCTGTAATACATGTCATGTACATACAACAAAGACATGACAGCCATCGCAAAGGGGTCAGAACCCCAGTATGAGAAAATAGGTAAAATCACAATGAACGACAAAGTAACATGCGATGCATGCCTTGCATGAATGCAAATGCATATGAGGGATATCAAATCTCCAATATCAAGATCTCAGGAGTCCAATGGAATGATAATCAATCAAATCATTAAGCTCGAGCAGGGCGTCGACACGCTCGTCGACACGACATCTCTCTCAGTCGAACCATTGGCGATCCAACATCCCTCGTGTCTGGGCGACATCGGCACACTTGTCACTACGGCATCTCTCAGCTCACACCCTCTGCCGAGCCATAGGCGTGCCCATCATTCCCAGACACGCATCACAGATACCAACGAAAAGATGGGTATCAACGAAAGAATCGGTAGGATCAACATGACGTTTTCAAAGTTCATGTGTGTCAATGCATCATGCAATATCATAATCTCATGTGATGCATCTCAATATGTCATGTCATCATATATCATGCAGTTCAATATATCATATAATCACATATACTGCAATTCAATAAGTCATATAATCACATATGAATCAAATAATGACAAGTAAATCATACCCCAGGTACATCACATGTCTTTGTCAGACACCGTGATATACCCGGGTTTCTACGTACCTCGAACCTGTACTAACTCTACCGAGTGCTCCTCAACAACCCCGAAATTATTAAACCTGGTCATGTATACTACAAATTTATCACTAAGTGTTCACGTAGGGTACAATATCTATTTCAAGTTTTAAGGATGATTCCCAGTACTTTCCTTCAAAATTCAGACCGACCCATTTTTGTACAAAATTCATAATAAATTTATATAACGTCCAAATAACTCGATTCGGGTGCTCAAAGTTCAAAAAGTCAAAGGACTTCATTTCTTAATTGATAATGTCAAGCCGGTTCCTCCATCTAAAAAGAGTTTTACCACTAAACAAGTTACCTTTAAAAATATATTTTTCAGCTTGAGCAATTTTAGTAAAATCGGCATAACATTTTCATTTAAAACTCAAATGGAGTGACTCCGGTGGCATTGGACAGCCAACTCAAATAACTACAACTCCTATTTCCGGTCATTTTCCGAAATTCCCAGCCAAAATTTCTCAGGAATCCGAAGACACGCTGCATGGGTATTTCCGCCCACATGCAGGACACAAATTAAGCACTTAAAATATAAAATTCAAAACTACTTCAAAATGAGTCCTAAATAAGTCATATATTTTTTAAAAAAAATGAATAGAATTAAAAGATCTAAAATTTTCATTTGAAGACAGCTCGAAAGGAAAAATGGTTTACATGCACCGATATACTCATGCTGTCTTTCACCAAAAAATAGTAATGTAACATCTCAAATACAACCCTATGTTGTTTATATATATAGATACATATATAAAAAAAATACACTTATACAGTGTATTTTCCATTTTGGGCCCACTGAAGTGTAATTAGGATAGGTAGGAGACCCCAAAAAGACAAGTAAAGTATTATGAGGGAGTTTCACTAAAGGAAAGTGGTAATATACATCTTATTTGATTAGAAAGAGACGTCAGGAAATACTGGTACAGAATATGGGTTATACAGGGGCCCTAGCGAGGTATTCTCAATCGGCAAAGCCTCGCATCCCCACCGCTCCAACTACCTGCAACAGGTGTCCTAACGTTGTTTCTTATCTCATATTATCTTATATGATATAATATTTCCTATGAAAAAATTCTAGATTTTGTGATTATTTTGCACAAGATAAACTAGTAAATGAAATATTAAACATGCTTACAACTTATGTTACAGTTCATTGTCTTTATTTCACAGTATTAGTTTTTTTTTAACCCATATCATTTTTATCAATTTGTGATTATTTTCCGCTTGACGTGAATGAAAGCATGAACTTATTAGAAATAATCAATTAGTTCAAAAGTATTTCATTAGCCCACAAGTATTTCATTAACCTGCAGAAAGATACTTAAACTATAATAATTTGCCAATTTCAATTCTCCGATCTACTGCTCCTCCCAACCAACCCAAGCAAAGCACGAATTTTAACAAATTTCAAAAAAATCAAGAATAAGCATCATATTTCCAAGATTTTAGTAAGTCGGAGCATGTGAATTACATGAATCGTTGAGTCTATCGGTGCAGGTAGATTACATGCACCGATAGACTCATACGAGTATTTAACCAAAAATATAAATACACTTTAATTTTGAGTCTCACATTAAAAATTACAAAAAAAAATCATTTCTCATTGATTTTTTTTTTGCCAATTTCAATTCCCCGAGCCATTGCTTCTCCCAACCAACCCAAGCATAATATTTCTAAGATTTTAGTAAGTCGGTACATGTGAATTACATGCACCGTGAGTTTATCGATCCCCTGAGTCTATCGGTACATGTAAATTACATATACCAATAGACTCATATTGTATTTAACCAAAAACATGTTGGTACAACTGTTTGGTACCTTGTTGGTCTTCAAATCCACAAGGATCTCGTTGGCGTCGTTGTTTTTAGCGAGAAGGAAAATTAGTAGATGACAATGTTCAACTTTGGGTCGAGGCTAGTGGTGTACACTATCTCTATAAGAAGATTTTGCCCCGCACACGGTGCTCATGGAATACGACAATATTATCCCAAGATATAACAACTCTTTACTTGTGATAGTAGCACAACAAATCACAAGTCCCACAACCACAAATATTACAAATTATCTTCTTCAAGAACAAGATATGAATTTGATGCAAAATGAACTTGATCTTGCATTTTATCTCAATAATTGTGTTGAATTCGTGCACAATTGTATGTTAAAATGAGTAGAAATATGTGTTTATCGATCGGCAACATACGTGTTTATCGATTCGTAGCATTCAAAGTAATATATTCATTATATTGAAATGTTTGGCTTTATCGATTGATCGGCACAAATGTGTCGAAAGATCGGCAAAGTCAAAAAATTAAAAAAATCAAAATGGGTCGTGTCGGGCCATCCCTTTTGTGGAAACGGGTCATGCAGGCATGACCGTTCCAAACCGTGCCGGTAGCCAGCACAGCTCGTTTGACACCTCTACTAAAAATTGTTGTGCAATCAACTTTCAAAGTTAGGGATAGCAACGGGGCGGATCTGGATGGGTTTAGCCAAACCGCAGGACCCGCCCCTCCCGGTGAATATTTTTTAATCTTTTTTTTTATTAGCTAAAATCAATTTTGAAGCACAAATTCAGTTTCGTGATTGAATTTCATATTTTTCTTTAGCAAATATTTATAATAAGCCTTGTAGGACTATCTTTAAGCCTTGTTGAACAATGTCCTAATCTGCACCAACGGTCGGTTTAATACGAGTCCGGGTAAGACCTGAACCCGTTTCCATCCATATTGAAAGTATCTGTGTGGGACGAATATGGGTGCACAAACCACATGGGGTGAGCTATCTAATACCAAATTACAGGTTAACATGTGTATTAGCAAAGCCACAGGGGTACGTTATTAGCTCTAGGAGTATCTTCGTCGTAATAGGCCAAAAAATTTCTCAGAATTGTGATGGGAGCAATAAACTATATTTTGTAAACTACATGAATGGATTTTGCCTATCTATAAATCAAATTGGGGTAAATTGTCTAAAAACCATAGGTGTAAAATGCCGCTCTCTTTAACAAAATTGAAATATGTTTTGCATTTGTCAATCGGGATTCTCTTGCAAAGCGGGTTCTATCAATAGAATATTCATACCGGCCTCTCGATTAGAGCTCAAACTTGGAAGCATTATGTCTTCTCTATTGGTAGTTGCATTCCTGCGACAGCATTAGTTTGTTGTTGACTGAGTTCAAAGTTTGGACTTGCTATTCCCTTTGCTAATTTTCTTGTTTTATTTGATTAGTTTAGATACTTTATATTTATTAATACTTATATGTATTGTGGTTTTATATAAAAATTTGATGTGATTTGTTACTTCTCATGTTCGATAGAACTAAGTGTTTGCGAAAAATAAACAAAAAACACCATAATTTTTACGTGAAAAACCTTCAAGAATGAAGGAAAAACCACGGAACCTTGTCCAGTATAAGTTCTTTACTATAAAAATTGGATTTGTTACATGACTCTGACAGAAAACAAGAATAACAAACTCCTAAACGAGGATATCAGAAATGAATACGGGAAATGACCGAACAGACTTAAAATGCTATCTTCGAAGTCTTTTCTTGTCTCAAAAGTCCAACTTTTTCCAATGAGCCCATAAGGGTGTATTTATAGGGCTGATCCCGGTTGTAGCTCGCGGGAAATCCGGAACACGACCTCCTCTAATCGTGGCGTTATTGGGGCAAGCGTGTCCGAGAAATCGATGCTCCATTATTGCACGTTTATCTCCACCGGTTGATTTGTTTGTTAAGTCTGGGTCTTCCGCTATTCTTTGACCAGTATACCGAGCAGGATTTAATAGTGTTTGTGTAGGATCGAGCGCTTACCGCTTTACCAATAACTATAGTTAAGGGTAATGGCGCAACATCAATCTTTTCAACCATACACTGGCACAAGCGCCACGTGTTCGACCGATCACAAAACAGAGGCAATTGTTGAACCCCAACAATCACTCCCCCAATAATTGCACTCTCTGCAACTCATGGGAATCGAACACGCGACCTTGGCTCTGATACCAATTGTAGGATCGAGCGCTTACCGCTTTACCAATAACTATAGTTAAGGGTAATGGCGCAACATCAATCTTTTCAACCATACACTGGCACAAGCGCCACGTGTTCGACCGATCACAAAGCAGAGGCAATTGTTGAACCCCAACAGTTTGGATATCTTATCCTTGGATACTGTTGTTCGGTACTTGTAGGGGATTTTACCTGAGAAAACTAATATGTCATATGTCATCACCTCACCCCCTGAATAAAGCAAGACAAGAATATTGAAGTCTTGTTTTATCATATTCGGGTAAAATCCTAATTTTGACCTGCTCGTGAGTTTTTTGCCGCTCTTCCCCCCTCCTACCACACCACCCCCCACCCCCCGCCCAAAATTTTCAAAACGCACGACATTTCGTTTCCCGAGGCACATCTACGACCGTACATTCAACTTATTTTGGACGACATGGATTTAGCAACTGTTCATATGGTCCCCTAAAATTACTCCGTCACTCCTCCTCATTTGTTTGCTTCATTCTGCTTTCGAGCTAGCATCAGACGATCGAGCATCGAATCTTTAGGCTTTTCAAGCATTTACCTACCAAGTATGACTTCCTCTTCGAATGATTCTTCCTTGAGGGAAATAGAGATGTATGACACCCAAACTGAGGAAAGAGTTACTACTCTTCCTCCTCTGCCTTCATCCTCCTCGAATAGTGAGAGACTCTAAGTTCTTCAGCTGCTCGCAAAGAGGAAAAGCGTGCTGCTACAAAACAAAACTTGGTGACAGCTAAGGTCCCCTGGTTCAAACATTTTGAATCCAGGATCCAGACGGGCCAACATCTATCCAGCATTCGTACCAAATGGGAGATTTCTGATGGACTTCTATTATTGCTTCCCCTTCAGGGTCTCGCCCTCATCTGCACTATCCTTAAGAATAGTAACCCTTTAATGAAAATATTCTCATCCAATAGTTTGAGTACTCTCAAGAATAATGTCCTTAAGTGTTGGAACCGAAGAGGGGGTGTGAATGAGGTTCCTTGGCTACTTTAGCGATTTAAAGTGATTTGCAAAAATTGAGTTTGCGCTACGGAAGACTTGATGTGAATCGAACAATGAACAATAAGATATAATAATGTAAATGCGTAAAGTAAATAAAGCAATAAAGAACACAAGTATTTGTTATAGAGTTCGGCGATAAATTTTGAGATTAATCAAGCATTAAACTCACCGATGCGTTTAGCTCAACAATCTCCCCATTTTTTATGATCACAAAACTTGGTAAACTTGTAAATGAAATATGCATGAAATAAGAATAAATAGGCTCCCCCTCAACAAATGCATAGCACATACACATTTAACCAAGAAAAGCATATTCAAGAACCCCCCCCCCCCCCCCCCCCCCTCAAAACATGCATCTAATAAGCTTCGAGTTTACCACAAAATTCTCCCCCTTTTTGTGATAATCAAAAAGCATAAAATTTAAATAAACAAATTAAGAGAGCATAGCACAAATATATGTTGACATATAGCCATAGTCCAAAAATAAGCACATGTTCGTCGTCAATCATGTAATACAATAACAATACTTCAATCACAATTGCTCAATAAATTGTCAATGAAATCAAATCCATTTGAACTCCTCAAAGCAAGATATCATATACGCATGAGAGGCAAGATGAAAAACTTTTAAGCTTAAAAACAAATCATTTAGAGGAAGACAAAATGCGTTTAAGGCAAACAACATGCGAATGTATTCTTAAATGTGCAAAGTGTGCATATGTTTCATCAACAAATCCATGACTTCATGCTCAATAAAAATTAAATTGCTCAATGCATCATTATAAACAATTGACGAGTTAATAAGGCACATGTGATGAGATCAAAAATCATTTATGTCGTAGGAACAATAAAGATATATGATATTCTTAAGCCATAATCCTATGATCCAAGATTGAGCATCTAAACAATTAAAACATGTTTAATTACCTTGAATTAAATTGCATATTGCATATTCAAAGTGAACTCAAGGCACATAATGGATTTAGCATCATGCAATGAATTTTAAGTTGGTTAATGCATACCAACATAAAGTAGGCAAATTTTAAGTATGCAACATATGAAGCATCATGTAAAGCTCATGCCAAAATCTCAAACAATTTATAACATGATATCGCAGAACTAAGCCTACAAATTAGCATGCTCAAGAAGAAGTTCCCAACTCATCAATGTATAGAGATATCAACTAAATTAAAGCGCATATGATGAGATCAAGATCATTTAAGTTATAGAAGAGTGATGATAGGTAGAGTTCTAAACCAACTCCTATTACCACAATTATTTGAGCAATTGCATATTTTTGCCAAAAAGAACTCGCATATATAACACGTGTTAAACAAATTTAAACATGCAATCACATAATCATATGAATTTTATATGTAAGCAAAAGAGCATCATCACGTGAAGTCAACACATAATAAACATTTAAGCATTAACTTGGGCAATAACTATATTGAGCATATAATCAAGTTATACCATGTTTAACCATCCATTAATGACTCAATTCACAAAACTAAAGCATATAGACGCATATATGATTATAAAAGTTCTAACAAATTTGAGAATATATGGTCACACAAATATGCACATGCTATGGGGAATGCAATGCACTACAAATGAATATCGAGCCTCATAATTTCTTGATCACAATTATTTTGTGTCAATAAAATTTAGTAATCGCTCTATCAAATGCACAAATAAAATATAATTAGCTCCCTCTAAATATGATATCATAATAATGTACTTAAAACTCAATTTCCCAAAGATCGCCTTCAAAGTAATTGAATTTCACCACATAATCATGATATACAATTCAAGAAACATTAACCAAGCAAAAGAGCTAATTATGCTACTATGATGCTTAAAATAAATTTACCTTGGATGACAAGAGTAAGTTCTTATCATCGGTCCTATACCTCGAGCTTTCTCTATTGTTGTGCATTTTATAGTTTCCATTGAGTGCTAGTCCCTTCATCCTCGATCACTTTGTAGTTCCTACTCAACAAGCTTATAATAGGAGGATCTTTGGTACCCGTTTTATCTTCGGGTCTTTGTTGATTAGTAATGATGGTTGACTTTGGAATCTACTTCCACTTCTTGTTTGGTTGATATTGATTTTTGACAAATCTACATTTGTTTCTAACATGTCCAACCTTATCATGTGCTTGATTTTTTAAAGTGATATTTTCTTCTTCCTTCTTACCCAAGTCTAGTTTGAGCATTTTATTGCTCTTCTTGGTTCTACCAAGACAATCAATGAGTTCATTATATGCATTAAGTAATGTATCATAAGAGGGTACCTCATCATCCCCTTCATCTTCATCTCCAAGAGCCATTAGACAAATATTTGCTACTTCTTCATCGGAGTCACTATCACTCCATGTAGCCATTAGAGCTTTTTTCTTCCCCTTGTCCACATTCTTCTTCCTAGGACATTTATTAGCATAATGAATTTTATATTGACAATTGAAACAAGTTACCTCTAGCTTGGAAGCATTGTTGATGGCACCGGAGGTCTTTGGCTTCTTGTATTTATTATAGAACTTCTTGAACTTTCTTGTGAACAAGGCCATCTCATCATAATCTTCGTCATCGGTTTGTTCATGCTTTCCAACCAAGGCGATCCCCTTTCCTTTAGGTATCTTCCTCATTTTGTATTTCCTTCCGGGTTGACACTTCAAGCTCACGAGTCACCAAGGTTCCATGGAGTTCATCAAGATCATATGATGTACTATCTCCTTTGTTAGCCTCAATGATTGTCGTCCTCTTGGCATTCCATTCCTTAGGCAAAGCTCTTAGTGCTCTTCTCCATATTTGCTTGGAAGGATATTTTTCACCAAGTTGGGAAAGCTCATTGATGATTTGTGTGAGCCTTCTAAACATTGAATCAACATTTTCTCCGGACTCCATCTCAAAGGTTTCGTACTTGAGTTGCAAGAGATCGATCTTTGTCTCCTTCACTTGATTTGTGCCCTCATGACAAATTTGTAATTTGTCCCAAATCTCCTTGGCGGTTGAGCACATCGAAATCCGGTTATACTCGTTCATATCTAAAGCACAATGGAAAATATTAATAGCTTTAGCATTTTGAGAAATTAAGATCATATCCGCCTATGCAAAATCGTCCATTTTTTTGGGAACATTCTTTCCCTCAACTTCCTTTAAAGGAATATGTGGACCTTTCACAATATCTTCTATAGGTCATAATCCACGGATTGAATATATAGAAAAATTCTATTCTTCCAATATCCATAGTTATTTCCCGTGAAGAGCGGAGGTCGATTGGTCGATTGACCTTGAGCAATCTCACTTGCTAGATTAGCCATAAAAATTTTGGTTTAAAAACAAAAACCAAGTGGCTCTGATACCACTTGTTGGAATCGAAGAGAGGGGGTGGATGAGGTCCTTGGCTACTTTAGCGATTTAAAGTGATTTTGCAAAAGTTGAGTTTGCGCTGCAGAAGACTTGATGTCAATCGAACAATGAACAATATGATATAATAATATAAATGCGTAAAGTAAATAAAGCAATAAAGAACACAAGTATTTGTTATAAAAGTTCGGCGATGAATCGCCCAAGTCTCCTCTTCCCGGTTAGAAAACGTCCAAGCGAGATTCCACTAGAACAACTTTGATCTTGGCCTTTAGGGCTCCAAGTTAGCCACAAATAAACTCTTCCTGAGTCACACACTCTTCACAAGTCTTCTTGGCCTTAAGGCTCCAAACATAGCCACAAACAAACTCTTCCCGAGTAACACACTCTTCACGAGTCTTCTTGGCATTAAGGGCTCCAAGGATAGCCACAAACATGCACCAACTTCACTTGTTGACGACTTATACAATTTCCAACTTGCGTCGGTGTTGGAGGACCTTACAACGATTCAAATCACACCTTCACGGTGTAACCAAATGAAGAACAAAAGCTCTCACACAAGAAATGTATTACAAACTCTCAATACAACACAAATGTATGAAGTTTGCAATGCTAGATTGAATTTATTTGAACAAAGCTTTCTTGTATTGTGTCATCTTGTTTCTTATCTACAACTTGAGTCCAATCATCCATAGTGTATGAAGCTTTCAAAGGTCATACTAGCCACTTATAGACGTTGGCAACAATTTTGGACCAAAAATGCGCTCTCATTGCCTCGTCCATCGCCAAGCCTTAACGGTCAAAACTAGCCCAGATCACCTCAGGCATCTCCCCATCGCCTGGGGCGATCTCCATTAAATAAAAATGCCTTAGGTAAAGTTCTGGATTGCCTCGGGCATTCAGTGCATTGCCTGGGGCGATCCCGCCTTGAAAAATTGCCTTAGGAAACATTCTGGATTGCCTCAGGTGTTCCATGCATCGTCTGGGGCGATCCAGATTGCCAGGCACATGCCCGTGCCATCGCTTCAGTTGATGGTGAGCGGCGTGGCTCGGATCGCCTAGGTGATGGCCCTGATCGCCTGAAACTATCTTCAAAGATTTAACAAATTCAAACTGTTCACGTTTCGACCATCTTAAGCTCGTTTCTGGGAAACGTGGTGAACATCAAAGTTGTAGCCCTTCTTATCAGCTACGTATGGACACCAAAATCATCGAATTTCATTAAGGTATGAAGAAGTTATGCTTAAAATTCTACAACTGCTCAAACCTTGCTTAAAGCTAAACGTAGTCTGGACTTGTTATGACTTCCATGTCATTTTGCTCTATGATGCAATCTTAATTTAACTGAGATGTTTGAATATGAAATCTATCATTTTTGAGTTGGCTTTTCAATCTCTTTGGATTCACGTCATTCGGATCATCGAGCCAAGAGATATAATAAAAATACCACGCTGCGCTCAAATTGGCTTCAATACGAATTTACCCGCCAACAGACCATTAGTTCGTGGGTCTTCATCACATCATAAGATATTATTCAAATATCATTACACACATGTTGAACACTTATTTGGGTTGTTCATAGATATCTTTTCTTCTCGTCCAAGCTCAATATCTTCCTTGATAAAATTCACCGCTTGTCTTATGAACTCGCAAATGCCATTGTGTAACTTGGGTCCTCTTCCATTGGTCTTCCCAACCAAATTGTCCATCTAACCCTGTATACTTGGTAGACGCATTACAACAAATGCAAGTTTTGTTGATCATCAAAACCCATAAATAATTTAGAGATTAATTAAGTATTAAATTCACCGATGCGTTTATGGCTCAACATTAAGGTATTATCACACCAACCCTACTTCCTCTGCTACCAGATATCAATTGCTACTTTTCTGTTACCATGGGAAGATGAAGATTTAATCTATGGATTTGAAAGTAAACTCAAACATGAAATTGAATTGTTCAAATTAGGTTCTTAATTTATTTCTCAATTCATCTAGAATTCATTTTTAACACCCTCTATTCGAAACGACCAAAATTTTAAATATATTGCGTGTATGCACACAATTTGAACCTCATTTATACACTAACTCGATATTAAAATAGAGCATCTTTTAAATTAAATGGAAAATATATAAACTAACATAATAACCATTTTAGACAAATTTAAACCAATCATATTAAGTTGATCCACAAACACAAATAAGTTACATACAAATATTTTAGTTAGTAATGATATTTGACATCAATCACAATAATTCTCAGACCTATTATTGCGGTCTCACTTCTGTACAACTGGTCTTACAAACACTAAAATGCATACATATATATATACATATATTGGTCTTTACAATCACCTGGTTTATATAAATATTTTCTCCAATTATTGTACCGAAGAGTTGTCAAAAATCTTGGAGTTGCTTCCATTGTGGTTGGTAGGGCTGAGGGCAGCGAATTTCATGATAAAAAAATGTTTAGTCATTTTAGACAAAATTGAATTTTGCTTTTCTCTCACTTACAATTGTAGAAAAAAAAAAGTACAAAATTAAAAAGTGCCAAAATAATTGAAAAGTGCTACAATAATTGTTCTCAAAACACAGGTTTTTGTTTAAGTCGTATTAGTAGTTGTGTGTAAAAAGGCAAGCAAAGAAAAAAATGAAGTAAACAAACGTTTAATTGTCTCTGATTAATAATTATTAACTTATTGGTTTTAGTTGACCTTTTTTTTTTTGAAAAAAAAATTTGCATTCGAGAAATTTTAGCTATATACGTGTTAACTTATTATTGGTATCTTGCTAGCATTTGCTGTGAAGACTTTGTTCTGCAGATCTCACCAGATCAGTTATGAGACTAAAATAGATCGGTCCTAAGGAGAGAACCGATCTCATCGGTAAGAACAATACCCATTTGTAGACTTCTTTGTAAAATCAAATCAGTTATGTGAGCAGAACTGATACTAACCATTAGCTCAACTTATGAGGCTATGTACCAGCTCAACCGATAAGACCTGAAATCCATCTTATCAACTTGTGGAAAAGGTCCCATCCCATCTACTCAACCTATAGAGGTAGCTCAGTAAACTCTACCTATGCAGATTTCATAAACTCTACCTATGCATAAACTCTACAGCTCTACCTAAGCATTCTCATCAGCTCTACTTACCTAAATCAGTCCTAAGACTAAGTCAAACCCGTTTCTCTGAATTAGTTCAAGAATCATACCCTCTAAATCATGATCAATAATGGTGAAGGTAATGAGAGTTAATAGGGATAATTGAAGGTTGTACCTCCTATATTATTTCCCATATAAATACTCGAGCATTCCCATAGCAAAAGAGGACACAAATCTGAAATAAATCACACGAAAATATTCACGCAAAGAAAGCCATAAATATGTTGCCAGTTCCATCTACTATTTTGGAGATAAAGGAAAGGATTTTCGAAGTACCTTCTGCAGCCCAAATCAACTCAAGTAAATTTAGGAAAATCATCAAAATAATCAGTAATTGGGTTTTTGCTACTAGTGTCATTTTGTTTTTGAAACTTTATATATTTGTTAAATTTCAGTCGAACATGAAAAGTATGATATAAGTTTAAGTTTTGAAAGTTTGAAATATGCGCATCGAATATGTGGGCTATACGGGAAAAAGTGCTACGTGTGTTGGAGCCACCACTTGAATCGGCGGGGCAAAGTTCTATGTACGACGGGAGCCACCTCTTGAACCTGTGGGGCAAAGTGTTACGTATACGGGAGCCACCTCTTGAACCTTAAGAGCAAAGTGCTACACATACGTAAACCACCTCTTGAATCTATATGAGATATTATATAAATTTGTTATGTTGAGGAATCAATTCTGATGTGGTATCGGTTCTGTTTTAGCTCTTGGTGAACAATTATATTGTAAGATCTGTTCTGATGTGTGGTATCAGATATGTTCTGTTGATATCAGTTCCGATATGTAGTTTACATTCTGCAACCCAAATCAACTCAAGTATGAATCTAAAGTAGAAGAGAATAACAATATCAATTTTGGGGACATTGAACTATTTCTGAAATAAGAGTCAACCGCTGCTGATGTGATCAATTTTAATTATTTAAGCTTCCACAATTACTCTGTTTATTACAAGTTGTAAACCAGTTCTTTATTTATTTACCAGTTATATTGTAAAGACAAATTTTAGTTATATGGAATAAAAAGACTGTTTATTTGAGATCTGTGTCTGAGGCTTGTTGTTGTTGAACTTTTGAAATTTGGAAGCAACGCCGGTGCCATCGGTCCTGATCTCGGGGCGTGACATTTGCCACTTAAAGAAACCAGTAAACAGAAACATGTCATTAGAGTTTGAGACTTGGAGCAATAAATTTAAGAAAAATGTGTCCCAATTAAATACAACTTACTACCTTAGAATGAAAATTTGTTGTTACTTCGTATACATTGTATGCGTTCTTCGTTGCTTCAAACAACGGGAGTTGAAAAGATGATACTAACAAAGATCAAGTAGAGGCAAGTGTGATAGTAGCACACAAAATCACAAGTTCTATAACCAAAAATGTTGCACTCTCTTCTTCAAGAACAATATATGAAAATGAATGAATATGCACTTTGATCTTGCTTTTCTCACACATAATATGTGTATAATTTTGAAAATATGATGTTTTTGAATCATATGTGATGCTGTTGTTATAGTTATCCAATGTGTGTCATCAAAGAACACCTTTTGGAGGCAATGCATCACTAAAAAACACATCCATACGTGAATAGTCGCAATCGACGCAAACCACTGGGTCGTACTGCCTAGCATCGACCGCGCCTCCCAATTTCTTTCACTTTGATCCCTTCTTGGATTTTTCCTCCTTTTCATTCTTAATTTCAATTCATTACGAATTTTTATCCAACAAATCCACATTATCTAATTAATTGTTTGTTGTGACTCATTATCTTTTGGAGCATATTTGAGTGGGTGGAGTTGGTTGTTATACTGGGGTCGTATCCTGAGGGGTAGCAATCATTAGACGAGGTCCAAGAGTTTGATGTGTCTTTAAATATAGTGTCTTTAATGGAAGCATCAAACCCACCATTTGAGTGCTATAAACATGTACAAATGATCTTTACGTAAGGATGGATCAAATTGGGAACTGAGTTGAGGGAGTCGTTCCATCTCGAATAAAATTATATTTCATTTTTTTTAAATCTTTTTTACAAGATATAAATTTATTTTACCTTCCATAATCGTCAGAATTTTTCTTAGTAGGCGAAGATGCTTTTCTATGCCCGAGGCAAGGCAAGAACATTGGTTATGAATCAATTGGGGCAATATTTCTTCATGGACAAACATTATTGTAACATACATGTGATGCTATGATGATGATTTCCAAGAATTCCCAATTTGTTAAAAGTCACAAAGGTGACATACAAAAGCTCCAACTGCCCAAAACTTCAATCCGGTTTACCTAAAAGAAAGAACAATATGCTCTCTATGTACTTTCCATAGGGTTTATCATATATTTACCACCCTCTATTGCTTCTCCTTATATGGTCATATTTACTGCTCTGTTAAGCGCGTATATCTTACCAACGGTTCATATTTGTGATCGGCTAAGATAATTATATCTTAAAGTTGATTTAAATTTTGACACAAACACATAAATGGTGAAATGTGCCAAAATTGTTATATTGAAGTGTTCAACTTGTTATATATATATATATATATATATATATATATATGTGTGTGTGTGTGTGTGTGTATATGTGTGTGTGTCAAACGGGTCGCGCTGGTTTAATCGTGCCGGCAAGGGACTGTGTGTGTCGTGTCGTGACGGATAGTTTCCACATTAGGCATGGCTTGGCACGGCCCCTACGTCGTGTCATGGCCGTGCCATTTCAAGTTTTTTTATTTTTTTATTATTTTTTTGGCTTTACAATAGTACCGATCGATCGGTCAAGCATTATTTTTGGCAAGCAATGCTACGACATTTAGCGATCGATCGGTATATATCTGACGATCGATCGCTGCACTAAAAAAATATTCTATAATCGTACCGTGTCATGCCGTGCCCGTCCGTTCCGTTGACATATGTACGTATATATCAACAAATCAGCAAAATAAAATTAATTATATTATTTTTTAGTTTATGATTATATTGTTATTTTGATTGATTATGTAATATAATTTTTGCAAACTCCTGTTGAAAAACCGTAAGCCTTGAAGGTACTCTAATTGTGGGTTAACACTTAAACATAGAAAGCTAAATCTTCATTAAAATGGCAACCCACTGACAAAGACTAGGAATTTTGTTTGTACCTTGTTGGCACGTGTCAGTTTGACACATGGCAGTTAAATAACCGTTATCGCATACTTTAATTTTATTCACTTCACTTGCCAATACGCATTTGGGCTGTGCCTCATTTTCTTTCAAACCCGAATGTTTTTTTATAAAAATAATTATATTACCATCATGTCCCTAGCTGTTTTCTGATGGTATCTTTTTTCCTCCATGACTTTTATCGTGGCCCAGTTTGGTATGGCCCGTGACTTATTACCATCATGTCACTCGCTATTTTCTCCTCTTATAACTTTTACTATGGGCCAAACTTGGTATAACCCGCGACTTCCCCCAATATGTCCCAATAAACTTACTCATTGTAATATTACCATATTTATAAAAAAATATAAACTCCCAAATAAATTTAAATAAAAAGGTATTGTACCATGAAACAATATAAACAACAAACGACTGTATAAACGCGTAATGGATGCAACAGCACGCTAGTATGTAAGAAAATTTAAATGATATTATAACAAAAATGGAGCACATAAAAATTAGATAAAATATTTACAACTAACGATTAGGTAAAGCCATCCCTGACAAGTGTAAAAACCAAATGTTGGCATACCCTTCATTTATTTCCTATTCTATAAATTCCCCTTATACGTCTCCCGCCTTTAATCCCTCCCTACAAATCCTCTCCTCCACTCTCGCAATCTCCATACCATAATCATCACGTTCTCATCAATTTTCAAAAACCATAGGGCACCTCCTTCTTGATTCTCATATTCTTTTCTTCCTGCATAATCCATACTATTTTCATCTTATGATCAAGAATATGATAGAAGATCAAACAAACTCAACAATGTTGGAAGAAAACAACAATCATTCCCACATTTCATCCTCATCAGCGGCCTCCAACGATGTTGATGATTTCGCAATGCGAAACAGCAACTTCTCGGCCTACGATACCAACCGTCTCAGCTGTGAGGGATCCCCCATGATGATGTCTCCATGGAATCAAACCTCTCCCTTTGCCAAGTCCCCTTGGTCTAACTTCTCCGAAAACTCGTCCCAGAACATCCCTCAGAATGGGCTAATCTGCTCACTGGTTCGAGAAGAGGGCCATATCTATTCGCTAGCAGCAAAGAATGACATCCTCTACACCGGCTCGGACAGCAAGAACATCAGAGTTTGGAAAAATATGCAAGAATTCTCAGCTTTCAAATCCAACAGCGGCCTTGTTAAGGCAATTATCATATGCGGTGACAAGATTTTCACTGGCCATCAAGACGGGAAGGTTCGTGTGTGGAAGATCAATCCTAAAGATCCTAGTATCCATAAACGCTGTGGCACGTTCCCTACATTCTTTGACATCTTCAAAGCCTCGATCAGGCCGAAAAACTATGTGGAGGTAAAGCGCAAGAGGACAGCGATTTGGATCAAACATACAGATGCCATTTCTTGCTTAAGCATGAATCAAGAAACAGGGCTACTCTACTCTGCTTCGTGGGACAGAACATTTAAGGTTTGGAGGGTGCAGAATTCGAAATGCATCGAATCAGTCAAGGCACATGATGATGCTGTTAACTCTGTTGTGTCGAGCAACAATGGGATCGTCTACACAGGCTCGGCCGATGGAACCGTTAAAGTTTGGAAAAGGGAACAAAATGGTAAGGTGGTGAGGCATGTTTTAACACAGACACTTCTCAGCCAAGAATCCGCAGTCACAGCACTGGCTGTCAACGGGTCGGGATCCATCGTGTATTGTGGGTCCTCAGATGGAATAGTGAATTTCTGGGAACTGGAGAAGCAGCTATCACATGGAGGCGTGCTGAAGGGGCACAAACTGGCTGTGCTCTGCTTGGCAGCGGCTGGGAATTTGGTTTTCAGCGGGTCTGCTGATAAGACCATATGCATATGGAGGAGGGAAGGAGCCGTGCACACTTGCCTCTCAGTGCTGACGGGACACACGGGGCCGGTGAAGTGTCTGGCGGTGGAGGAGGAGAAAGAATCAGCCAGCACCGGAGATAAGAAGTGGGTGGTGTATAGTGGCAGCCTTGATAAATCTGTGAAGGTGTGGAGCGTGTCGGAGATGGCACCAGATTTGCAGCAGATGGCTTTGATGCAGCAGAGTGAGGTGAATTTTAACTGGGAATCAATACCATCAGCCAAGTATTGAGTTCGTCTGATCTTGGTGAGTGTTTGATTATAAGGTTTGGATTTTCTTCTTTAATCGATGGGACATGAAGGAGGAAACTATCTGTAAATTACGAGTTAATTACGTGGAATGTTGGTGTGATGGACTATTTATGATTAATGAATGTATTATGATTATAAGCTGTAAGGAATAGGATATGGTTTCACTTTTTCCATTTTCCATGATTTACCAATGCAATATTTTCTTGCTATCAGGATCGGGTATCAATGATTAAAACTAATATATTTTTAACACGATAAAAACTACTTATCTTTTCATTAAAGATATAAAATATCATAAGGAGTGCAAATACATGCGATCCGCCTTTGCATTACATACCACAATCACATTTTTTACCATATATATGTCATTATATGGTAACCAGGATCACTTGCATGGACATCCCTTACGTTCAGCCTTGAATACAACACCCCTACCTACCAAATTACAATGACCTCACTATCGTTTTATATGACAAAACATTTACACACTTTTATCGCAAGAATTACAAGGAGAGAACCTTTAATTCATGCCAAAGACAGCGATTTACGTTTTTTCCCCATATAATTTACTCAAAGTCATCATTTCTACATCTACATTTCTTCAAAGTTGATTCATGAATACAAGTTTTCCATTTTTAGAATGAATATTGACTTATAAACGACAGATAAGAAAGGTCCGACCTTTTCAACAATTGAGTGTTCGCCATTATTCAGCTTGGGTCAACTGATTGGTTGCCATCAACTTCCCATCTGCACAGCATCAAACCGTTCATTTCAACAGATCAAATTATAATGGAGGAATGAATTTATTCATAATGAAGCAAAAGTATTTCACATTCCCAAGGACATTGTAATTGAGGGGATGAAATGTTCGAACAGAAAGGCCATGTCTATTTCAGGTTCATCTAGCTTAATTACCTTTGAGGCATCTGATTTCCACAAGATAAAAGGGCTCGACAACTTCTCAATAAGAAAGCCTGCGTGAGTGCATCCTTTTCGATTTGGGTTGTGAATTTGAATTGGGTCCCTGCATGTGTCCGCTTCTACAACCAACCGAGGCCATGTCCAAAGCCAGGGATGTCACCTGATTTCCTCCTTCTAGCATTTTAACTACCTATCTTGACCAATGAAAATGTATGAGCAAGATTACATGTAACCCCGTTTACTGTCTAAACTAGATATTAAAGCATAACAAATAGTAAAGATTAAGAGGAGTAGAACCTTCGACATGGGCGGCCTCAAGTCAGGATCTTGCTGTAGACACAATGAGGCAGCCCATCCCATTGCATGAAGCTCACAGGGTAAACCTTGGATTTGGTATGAGGCCAAATGTGGATCCAGCAATTGAAGCTTGTACGCCAAGATATGTATCGGTTCAATTGCAGATAAAGCATGAATATTATCCAATAATAATTGATGTTCCATACAATATTGCATATCATGATCTCTCTTGCCAGTTATTAGCTCTAATAGTACAAGGCCAAAGGAATAAATGTCAACTTTCTCCGTCATTTCCCCATCAGAGAAATATTCTGGGCCAAGATACCTAAGGACATGAAACAAACACCAAATGAACATCAAACAATGTTGTGCCAATCTCCGAAAATTTGTACTTGAAATTGAAAACATCAACCAAAGTTTCTCACATATTGGGGTATCAAGATAATCTTATATTTTGCCGAAGTTAAGGTGTCCGTTTAACAATAATCAATAGTACAAAACAAGTAGTAACAAGGTAGTCAACTAGGAAGCCTGTAATTTACCCTGAAGTTCCAACAACTTGGTTCCTATCACAAAACTCCCATTCACTGTTCAATCTTGCCACTCCAAAATCAGCAACCTGAATACAAAGACGATGTGATGAGATTGTAGATAAAGTTCCACTACACACTGACTAATGCATAGCATGAGGTGGGTGGACAATATTATCCATCAGAGTATTAGGTATACAGCTTTATCAATTTTTTTAAGACTCGGAAGGGACACTCTCTATCCCTGAATGACTGAATAAATATTGAATGCGTTATATTTACTGAGTTATTAGTTCATGGTGAACTACATGGGCAGATACAAAATGCACTCAAGTTTCTAGAGAACGTCTCTAAAACTCTAATAGGATATACCAGAGGTTCGAAATCATGTGTTAAGAGGATGTTGCTAGGCTGCAATTTCCCGTGAATTATACATCCCACTCTGCAATCTTCATGAAGGTACCGCAACCCCCTAGCAGTACCAATTGCTATTTTCAAACGCACATGCCAATCAAGAATAAGCCCTTTATTTCCTGCAAATGAAAACAAGAATATTTTAAATCTCCGTGAAGTGCCACAGTCAGTATCTAAATAGGTAGATGGTATTCTTGGAAGATATAATTGTAGAAAATAAATAATCTGAGTGTTGAAAATACTCATTATTAATTGAATAATTAAAAGAGTTACAATGGCTATCTATTTATAGGTGAATATAAAGATTAATAGAAAGAAACTACCTGATTTATCTCATTCTAAATCAAATCAAACTAAATCTCTAGATAATATTATCCTACCAAACTTCATACCAAGTTTAAACACAAAGATTTAAATACTAAATCTTTATCTAATTATTCAACAATAATCGCAGAGGAAAAAGATACCATGCAGATGAAAGTCCAAGGAGTTATTGCATATATATTCATAAACCAGTAATCTCTTATTCCCCTCAATGCAAAAACCAATAAGCAATACAACATTTCTGTGCTGGGCACAACTCAATACACGGACCTCCCTGCAAAAATCATCATCTCTTCGACGCCCAGAAAACTTCAATCGCTTCACCGCAATGACCAACCCGTTGCTCAGAACCCCTCTGTGAACCAAATCTAACCCACCTTCTGCCATAAAATTTGTTGCCGAGAAACCATTAGTAGCTTCCTCTAGCTCTTTGTAATTAAATTTCTTTGGGGGTTTTCCGAATTCTGGAGCCTTAGATTGACAAAGAGAACACAAAGGGGGTGGTGTTGGACAAGTTTTCCCAAGAGAGACAGCCTCCCGAATGTTAGAGTTAAATACATAATCTCCATCACCAATTTCATCAAGTGCAGGTCCTCTTACCTTGATATCTTTCTTATCTCGAGTAAAATTATCAAATTCCTTTCTGGCAGAAGTATATGCAGTTTTAGAGAAATTATTACAGTTTCCACTTGCTGAGATTTTCTCATCAACTGTGTCATTTTGCGCAATCCAGAAGATTCTTCGATTCTGACAAGCAGCCAATTCCGTGCTTTCTGACACATTGATTTTTCTATTTCTTAAATTGTTAAATACATATCGTCTGGTGAGTGGATTTTTATCCACCCCATCATATAGGGGATTTTGTTCATAAACAACAAATACTGAAGCCCCAGTGTCAGAACTTGAGAATGAATTTTCGGCTGAGTTCCTAGTGCACGAGGTACTTGGGTCCTCAGGACTGCTAACAGGTGTGGTATGCTTCATGTTGTGGCTGTGCAACTTTTCAACATCTCTAGTTGGTGAAGAAGTAGTTGAATAAAAGGGTGTTTCAGGATCATTTGAGCTTGCTAGATTGAGACGCAGAACTTTTGGCTGGGAACCCTTCATGACTACAATGTTACAGTGTAGTTCATCTACGCAAAGCTTTAGCTCTCCCTTCAGTTTCCTGTCTTAGGTTAAAAACACCAAAAAGACATCTATTCAAATTCAAATAACATTGATGGGTTAGTACCTAGCTGAAGAAAAGCAGACAATTTGGAATCATGTGTTGATTGATTCAACTAATACAATAGGTATACCAGTGGCAGGTTGAATTTACAGATATATTTTCGTATCCAAGAAGTTGTTGAATTTACAGATATATTTTCCTATCCAAAAAGTTTATTTGAATTTATTTGGCTAAATAACAATTCCTGATGTGGTTCATGAGTGTAAAATTGTAGTCTCAGCACTAAAGGAGCCGGTTCACAGATTTGAAGTATCAACAGAGGCCAAATTTTTACTTTTATGTCAGACAAGCATTGAACCGATATGTTGATATTATTGTGAAACAGGAAGAGGAGAAGTAGTTTCATTCCAGACCTTATTAGCATGAATCAAATGATATTCTAGATTTGAAGAATACTATAAATATGAAGTGCTCCAAAATTTCGAATGACCAGAATCAAAATGTGTCGCGCCAATTCTTTCTAACCCTGTCAATTTACAAGTTTCATTTATGTAAAGAAGACCTGTCATAGTACTTGATCACAAAACAGAGGTCGCACGTTGAGCACTGGATATTCAAATGCGAGGAAAGCTGTCGCACTCGTAGCTTAACTACTGATTATACATCATAGTGGCAGCGGTCGTTGATTTTAGCCACTGTATGCACAGGTTCTCATTTTAAAATATCAAACTATAAATTCTCGGACATATGTAATTGATTGGGATGAGAGTAAAATTTGATTGATTTAGTCTATTGAATTTTGAGATAAAGAATGTGGATTCAAAATATTTCCCGTTCACAATTCTAGGTTAGCTATAAAGCTAATAATATATTAGTATATCGGACAGTATATCTTAAACTAGGAACTTGTCATATCAGGAAAAAGTACAAAACCTATTTTACGTTTATTTACTTGTCCAAAATGACCCAGTTGGCCGCATTGCTATTTGCTTCAGCTACAACAGCACCGGCAGACATAGCTGATATAACCTTAATCTGCACTCTGACCTGCAACCAACAACTAACCTTTAGATGCATTAATATAGCATATATCTATTTTTTTTTTATGAACATATATCTAGCTATTAAATTTCATCAATCATAAGCTCCTTTCCTCATCTTTTGACAGCATAACTAAAGAGGACAAAAATATAATCATCCATAACTAATCCTGCATGCTACATAATGGCTGCTCTACATTAGATTATATCCATGAAAAGCCTGTGTTTAAGGTTTTTGGCTGTGGTAAAAAAAAAGGATACACTACTTGGCTAACCATAGTTCAAGATTTTAATTTCATTTACAATATATAGCAGCTTTTTCATGGAGAAGATCATATTATCCCCAATTGGATAGCAACTATAATCCATTTCTACATGGAGAGGCACCAGAATCATCTATAGCGATTGCCTAAGCAAAATGCAAGAGTATAGCAAAAGATTTTCTTGGTTCCACATTGGATTTTCTAAAGCACATGCATGATGCAACCGTCAATAACTTCACTGTTATAACAAGAATTGAACATCTTTACAAGCTAGGAATCTTCTATCACACATAGAACTCAATCAAGTTTTCAGCTAAACAGGCATTTTCTAGATTTCTTATAATTTTCTACATCTACTGACTACTGTGCCCACCGTGGCAGAAGTGGAGGCCAGTTTTGGCACTTCTGGTGAAAAAAATATTCAAATTTTAACTTCAATCCGAAACACACTAAATATCTAGCCACTGAATATCAACCAATGCAGTAATTTTATAGAACTTCCATAAAAAAGGATACAAGAGGGCATTCGAAGTAACACATTACCTGAATTTGATCCTGAACTTGAAGAACCATCTGAGAACAAGACTCGGAGATCTGACAAATCCGATCCGGAAACTTAGTGGGGTCGTTACTACGGCAATCCGCTTTCAACCTCGAAAACCCCCAAAATCTCCTTCTATCTGTTACGTACACATACGCAAACAAAAATAATACTTCCAGTAGCATGTGATTTCTAATTACGAGCAGTGATCACACAAGTACAATGATGCAGAGCTATGAAAGGTAAAAGAAGACATTAAGGACGGAATTTAGCTAGGACTTCAGCAAATTACCTGTTTTTTTAGGGGAAAAGATGGCGAGAAGAGTAATACAGTCACCGGGTCGGGCGGCATGGGTGAGAGCCCAAGCCAACGCAGACTTGGAGATGACCTTCTCTACTTTAACCGCCACGATAACTCTACCCGCCGTGCCTGCGCCGCGTCGATTGGTTGCTTCTAGTTTTGGCGGGAACATGCTGGACGACGTCCGATTCTCTGTACTACTTTGTTTGAGTGAAAAAGGTTGAAACGAGCAGCTCAATAATTATTATATCATTAAATACTTCAGATACTACTCCCGACATAAAATGCATTGATACGATTCTAAATTACTTCTGCTATACTATTAGGGTGCGTTTGGTTTAAGGGATGGGAAAATTCTTCCCACCTTTTTTTACTACTATAAAATTTAAAATTCTCGCCAAAAAGTACAATTTATTTCATACAACTTTATTATTACATATTATATTTGTATTATTTTATTTTATTATTATATATATGTTATTATTTTATTATTATACGATTATTATCAATAATCTAAATCTCAATCTCCAAACTCTTCAACAATTATCATTATAATATATATATGTATTTTTATGTCAAATCATATGAGAGACAATTATATTTTTCCTGTATATATTATATATTAGAATGCGTGATATTGAATTGCAGATATTCTACATGATGTAACAAAATTGACGGGGCACCGAGAAATTAAAAGATTTTGATAAATTTTTCAAACATAATTACCAAATCTGAAGATCATATGAAACTAGGGGTGGTTAATGGGCCGGGTCAATCCGGACCCGGCCCAAAACCGGATCGGTTAGCCCGAAACCGGATCGGTTAGCCCGAAATCGGATCGGTTAGCCCGGTTCGGAATCGGTTAGCCCGGTTCGGAATCGGAACCGGGCTTACCGATTCCGAACCGTTAAGATACCTGTCCGGATCGGTTCTACCGTTCCGAAATCGGTATCTTACCGGTTCTGGACTAAACGGATCCAGTTCCGGATTGAACCGGAACCGAGTCCATTTTTTTATTTAAGCTAATATAAGTTAGATTTTTTGAAAAAAAAAAATCAAACAAACTGATTTTGGGTTGGAATCAGTCCAACCCGGAACCGGTTAGACCGGACCTGGATTCGATCCGGTTCCTTAACGGATCGGACTGATTCTGAGATTATCTGATCCGAAATCGGCCGGTTGTAGATCGATTTGGACCGGATCAATCCGTTAACCACCTCTATATGAAATTGACCAAAGAAAAGAAAGAAAAATACTGATTAAAAATAATAATAATAATATTGGTGTTGTGAAATAATTGCACAATAATTCCTATCACATGATAGTTTTTTCTACATGACCTGTCTTGAAAACAAGCAACTACCATTAAGACTTATGAGTCATGTCCTGATCACTATATCTAGCCGTCCATTGTCTTGAAGCATCGCTGTCAGAAAATCATGTCCGTCGATATACTCTTTAATCACAAAACAGAGCAGCTTTAGACATTTGGATAAAAATTGGCCAATCGGAATATAAATACACACTCATCCAATATTGTTTGTCAAAATTTGGAGCAAATTATTAATTTGAATATGGATTAATTAATTTTTTTGAGCGATTATTATTACAACTATTCGGAAAGCGGGACGAAAACTCAAATACGACTGCGATCAATGTCAGATTAACTACAAGCAATCAATAATTAATTTAAATTTCAAATTCAAATATAAATCCTTAAGGTTGTGTTGGGATTGTGAGAGTTGATTTGATGGAATAGATTTGATTTGGGAAGGGATCTGACCAATAGATTTGAAATGATGAACATCTTGGATGTATTTCAGATCATAATTACCATTATACTTATACAAATTAAGAAAGTTGGGGATTTGAAATTCACTCAATATAAATTCATTCATACAATCAAATGAAATTGAAATCATCGATTTGAAATCTTATTTTCAAATCTCACTATCCAAATAGATCCTAATCAGGGGTGGGAATCGGGACGGATTTCGGGAATCGGGATATTCGAGTTCGGGTAATCGGGTATCTGAAATACTAAAAGCGTACCCGAACCCGAACCCAAACCCGAATATGTCGGGTACCCGAAATTCGGGTGTCGGATACCCAAAATTGGGTTCGGGTATCCCAACATGTACAACTTGTACCCGGAAATGCTCTACCGGGTCACGCCTACCATGTGACAAGCATTTTACTAAGATAATTAGTCACAACATGTAATCTAATTATCGCCATAATATCACATAAACATAATTAATGCCCTAATTGCAATTAATTATTTCGGGGATATCACAATACTCCCCTACTTATAAGATTTCGCCCTCGAAATCGCATGCACTTACCCAAAACGAAACTAAACATAAATCACATACCAGAGAATAGTTCCGGGTAGTGCTGCACCATATGCTGCTCCGTCTCCCACGTGGCCTCTTCGACACCCCTGCGAACCCACTGTACCTTTACCATAGGTATCACTTTGTTTCGAAGCCTGCGATCAGCCCTATCCAGAATCCTGTCTGGCCGTTCTTCATAAGATACATCAGAATCTAACTGAACCTCAGAAGGCTGCAATACATGCGACGGATCCGGCTCATACTTCCGTAGCATAGATACATGAAACACGTCGTGAATACCAGACAACGACGGTGGCAGTGCTAAACGGTAAGCCAAGGTACCGATGCGCTGTAAAATCTCATACGGTCCCACATACCTCGGAGACAATTTACCACGCATACCGAACCGAACCACACCCCTGAAAGGTGAAATCTTCAAAAAGACCCTGTCTCCCAACTGAAATTCCAACGGTCTCCGCCGTTTATTCGCATAGGCGGCTTGCCTGTCCTGGGCTGCCTTCATTTTCTGACGGATAATCTTTACCTTATCCTCCATCTCCCGAATCAGTTCGGGTCCTCCCACTTCTTTACTGGTTAAGTCATCCCAGTACAACGGCGACCTACAACGCCTACCATACAAAGCCTCAAACGGTGACATCTGAATACTCGCCTGATAGATGTTGTTGTATGAAAACCCTACCAAGGCCAAAGAATATTGCCATGAGGCATCAAACTCCAACACACAAGCTCGCAGCATATCCTCGAGCGTCTGTATAGTACGCTCAGTCTGACCGTCCGTTTGGGGATGATATGTCGTACTCAACCTCAACTCAGTACCCAAAGCCGACTGAAGACCTCCCCAGAAATGAGATGTGAACCGCGGATCTCTGTCAGACACAATAGACACTGGAATCCCATGCAGTCTCACTATATCCCGGACATACAATTGAGCCATCCTCAAGTATGTGTACGTCATACTGTAGGGAATGAAGTGAGCTACCTTCGTCAGCCTGTCAATGATCACCCAAATGGCATCACAACCTGAAGTAGTCCTCGGCAAGTGAGTCACAAAGTCCATAGATATGTGTTCCCACTTCCACTCCGGTATCTCTAAGCTCCTTAGCTCGCCACCGGGTCTCTGCCTCTCCGCCTTAACCTGTTGACAGATCAAACACCTCTTGACAAAAGTAATCACATCACGCTTCATCCGCTTCCACCAGAACTGATCACACAAGTCCTTATACATCTTCTTCCCTCCTGGGTGGATGCTAAATCGGCTACTATGAGCTCGTTCCAAGATTCCTCTACGCAACTCCGGCGTACCTGGAACTACCCATCGGTTACCGAGTCTCAAAGAACCATCATCAGCCACTCTGAACTTTGATGGCTGTCCCTGAAGTGCCAATGATGACCATCTCTGAATCTCATCATCTGTCCTCTGAGCTCTCCTGATATGCTCATAGATATCTGGCTCAGCCAATAAGGTCGATACATGCACAGGCGATGTATCTACGTCGAAGTCATAGCCCAGATGGCAACAGGAAGTCATCATAGCCGACAAATGCATGACCTCCTCAGCAGTACTCTTCACCTTCCGACTCAAGGCGTCTGCCGTCAAGTTTGCTTTCCCCGGATGGTACTCAATCTCACAGTCATAGTCTTTGAGCAGATCCATCCATCTCCTCTGACGCATATTCAACTCCGCCTGAGTGAATAAGAATTTCAGGCTCTTATGATCCGTATATATGGTAAAGGACGTATCATACAGATAGTGCCTCCAAATCTTCAGGGCAAAGATAATAGCAACCAACTCCAAGTCATGGAATGGGTACCTAACCTCATGCGGCTTCAACTGCCTCGATGCATAAGCTACCACATGCTTATATTGCATCAGTACACAACCCAAGCCCTGCAGTGATGCGTCAGTATAAAGCACAAACCTCTTGTTCTCCGTAGGAATCACCAATACCGGTGCCGTCGTTAATCGGTGCTTCAACTCTTGAAAGCTCTCCTCACAAGCCTCTGACCAAAAGAAGGACACTCCATTTTGAGTCAACTGAGTCAGTGGCTTAGCAATCTTAGAAAAACCCTCGACAAAGCGTCGGTAATAGCCAGCCAAACCAAGAAAACTCCGAATCTCGGGCACAGAAGTAGGTGCAGCCCACTCCATCACCGCCTCAATCTTCCTGGGGTCCACTGAAATCCCGCTGCTAGATATGACGTGCCCCAGAAATACTACCCTGCTCAACCAAAACTCACACTTACTGAGTTTGGCATATAACTGGTGATCTCTAAGGATCTGGAGCACTGTCCTCAAATGTCTCACATGCTCTTCCTCACTCCGGGAGTAGATGAGTATATCGTCAATAAACACAATGACGAACTGGTCCAGATAGGGTTGGAATACCCGATTCATCAAGCTCATAAAGACAAGCCGGGGCGTTCGTCACACCGAACGGCATTACCAAGAACTCGTAGTGCCCATACCGAGTCCTAAATGCTGTCTTTTGCACATCCTCCTCCCTGACCCGTATCTGGTGGTACCCGGATCTTAAATCAATCTTACTATACAGCTTCGTGCCTTGCAACTGGTCAAACAAGTCGTCGATCCTTGGAAGAGGGTACTTGTTCGTTACCGTGGCCTTATTCAGTTGCCGGTAATCGATGCATAAGCGCATCGAGCCATCCTTCTTCTTCACAAAAAGAACTGGTGCGCCCCAAGGCGATACGCTAGGGCGTATATATCCTTTATCAAGGAGTTCCTGCAATTGCTCCTTCAACTCTCTTAGCTCAGCCGGTGCCATCCTGTAAGGTGCACGGGAGATAGCGGATGTCCCCGGTAATAACTCAATCCCAAACTCGACTTCCCTTGCCGGTGGGAATCCGGGAATCTCCTCCGGGAATACGTCAGCAAATTCCGCTACCACTGGTATATCCTCAACCTTTAACTCTTTGCTCTTTCCCGACGTGTCCTCGGCATAGATGAGGTAACCCGTGTGACCACGTTCCAACAACTGAGACATTTTGATTGCGAAATCAACGGAATCTTCGCACGAGACCCGTCGCCATAAAAAGTCCACTGAACTCCCAAACCAGATCTGAATCGAACTGTCCTCTGTCGACAATCTACCACTGCCTGATATCTGTTCAGAATGTCGATGCCCACAATGCAGTTGAAATCTGACATACTCAAAACAATCAAATCTGCCTTTATCTTGTTAGCCTCAAAATAAATGAGGCAGTCCATCAGAAACCGATCAGCAACAACTCTCTTCCCGGTGGGTGTCGAGACCAATAGAGAAGTGGGTAACGGAGACGTGCACATATGATGTCTCGCCACAAAGTCCGCAGACACGAAGGAGTGCGAAGCACCTGTGTCTATCAAAATAAAGGCGGAAAATGTAAATAGTAGGCACGTACCAGCTATAACCTCCTCTGGAGCTGCATCGGCCTGCTCCCTGGTCAATGCATAGACCTGTCCCTGAGGTGGCCCCATCGCCTGTCCTCCCATCTGACGAGGTACCATCGGTGGCCTCTGCTGCACTGTACCACTAGTAAACCTCCCTCGACCTTCCCTGAGATCCGTCTGTCCTTCCCGGTTGGGGCAACGCCGAGCAATGTGGCCCGACTTGCCACAAATGTAGCACGCAGAACAATCTCGCATCAAATGTGGCCCTCCACAAAAGTGGCACTTGACATCTCCAGCTCTACTAGCTTGAGTCGGTCCCCCATAAGTAGATGTACCACTCCTCCGATCCCCTTGCTTCCGGCCCTCCGGCCTCCTTCCGCCAAACCGAGTAGAAGAAGAAGTCCCCCGTGACTTAAAAGATCCTCCTCGGGGCCTCAGATTTTCAGATGTTGATCTTTGCGATGGAGCTGGTGAGGGTATGGCCTCAGGATAAGCACTCACCCCTATCTCCGCTAACTCCGCTCTAACCAGTGCCTCATCAAAGGATGTCGGGTTGTTAGAAATGACCCGATCAAATAACTCCGGCCGCAGCCCCTTCAAAAAGTGCCTCATCTTGGCATGCCATTTGTAGCAATGTGTGGAACATACCTCAATAAGGATGAGTAGTGCATGGCGTAGTCCGAAACTGTCAGGTTCCCTTGCTTCAGATTCGTAAATTCATCCTCCTTCGTTTGCCTAGCCGCGGCAGAGAAATATCGGTTTAGAAACCGAGCCCGAAATAAAGTCCAGTCGATTACCATGCCCTGTGCCCTCAATTCCATTACAGTCGTCTTCCACCACATGGAAGACTTCTTTGCTAGTTGGAATTCTGCCAGTCTTAACCAAGCCGTCCTAGCACACGGCGCAGATACAAAAATCTGTTCTAATCTCTCCAGCCACTCTTCGGCCTCTTCTCCTGTCTCTGTTCCTTCAAACATAGGTGGGTGGAAGGTCAGAAATTGTGTCAGGCTTAGCTCCCCTGGTAACAGTAATTGAGCAACCGGTTCCATGCCCACAGCAGGTGGGGGTAAAGGATTTGCCTGCCCGATGCTAGCATTCACGCTCCCAATATCACCCACCTCCTCGTTGAGGTTCCCCGCATTCATAGCCGCCATGCTGTAACACAAAGGTTAACAACAATTCCAAACAATATATATGCTAAACCGTTAGACAATATGAATGACAAGCATGTTAGTATGCCAATTGTATACATAAATATGCACCACATGCATAAACATGCCCCAAATGTAAACACCTAGCCAACCATACTAAGGCTACCCTTACTCGTTCCCGGGTTCTCTAACCACTGCTCTGATACCACTAATGTAAGGACCATAGTTCCTTAAGTGTGGATTAAAGGCGTAAATAAAAATTTCCATGCATAACAGAGTATAAAGGTTGTATTGATGCCCTGAGCTATTAAATTACAGTGCCAAAATGAAGTTCCAATAGGGATTAGTTACATTCTCAACCAATGAATTCTAATCCTATAGCTTTACACTACTCCTAGAGTAGATACTATACAAAAATTTAGCCTGCTATGCCAAAAACACTCCTTACTACTGGCTCACTGCATCAACCCGCCTTAGCCCGTCCGCCCAAAAGTACCTACAGGAACAACCCCAAACCATGAGCATGTATATAAATCATATTCACAATAATATGATCATAATTCAATGCATAAACCATAAATGCAAATCACTTCCTGTACTTAACACATATAAAAGCTCCCTTGGTTGTCCCTGTACCATAATCACAATTAATTGATTATAACACCAATAATATATGTCATGACATGCATCCGTTCCATGTATACCAATGGCCAATCCCAGTCTTATTATATCAGTGGCATAATACCCCTCGCGTTACATGACAGCGGCATTAATACCCCTCGCTTCGACATATTAGCGGCATAATATCCCTCGCATCAACATGACAACAGCATGATCCTTCGCTTCGACATGTTAGCGGCAAATATTCTTCATCGCTAAATATGACAGTGGCAATTATTCTATCATCGCCTCGACATGAAGGCGGCAAGTATTCTTCATCACTGTGATATAACCTCGACTCACAATTTCATGCAACCATAATGCATGTTCCAACAATATATGCAACCATAATGCATAAATAAGACCACATGTGCAACCATAATGCATAGCCAATTCAAAGCGTAATAAATACGTTTTACCGTCCGATGCTCGTACGTCTCACTACGTACCTTAGTTCCAAAGTGGAGATGTCGTGGGACTTTATCTCCTTTGATGTGTGGCTACCTGGGATGGTTCTACACAATCACATGAATCCATATTAGAAGCCAATAAGTGAACCATTACCAAAAATAACATCATTTAAAACAAAATCCCAAAATCCACATTTTATGCCTTGCGATCGATCGCCATCTAAGCCCCGATCGATCGCCAAGTGAAGAGAAAATAGGCATCCAAGCACTGCCTCCACCGATCGATCGAACCATTTTTCCGATCGATCGAAACATCACACCGATCGATCGGGAAGCTCATTTCATGCCTTGTTCAGGCTCTGCCTTGCTCGATCGATCGGACCCTAATCTCGATCGATCGAGCAGCCATGTTCCAGCGAGAAACTTCTATGTATGAGCTTCCAACAACACCTAAACTCATATACAACCAAGAACAACTTCCATGCTCAAAATATAACCACAAAACAACCTTAAAATACAACCCTCAAACATAAACAAGATTGTTGGAACAAGATCTACCCCTTTTTAACCTCAAAAACAAGTTACAACCCAACCAAAACTCAACAAAACTCTACCATTGTGGAAGCTTACCACTTGAGCTCCAAGTTTCAAGGCAAGAAAACACAAAAAGACTCCTTTTCTCCAAGTTTTCTCCTCCTCCCTTGTTTCAGAAACGAAAATGGAAGGATATGGATGAGTGGATGGGGTTTAGGGACCAAAAAGCTGATGGAGAGGGTGATGGGATATAAAGCATGCAAGTGGCTCCCAAGCCATGATATGGGGTTTTAATTGTATTTTACCACAATGCAACAAGATCTCTATTAAAATCATGCATTACCAAAAAGACACAACCCATATCATTTAAACCATTATAACACCCAATTCCCAACATGTACAACATGTACCCGGAAATGCTCTACCGGGTCACGCCTACCATGTGACAAGCATTTTACTAAGATAATT
>CAJQUN010001416.1:0-68982 GCA_907163345.1 Haberlea rhodopensis
GGGCGAATGTATCGAATAAACACATATAAAATATCTAAAGCATTTCGAAACCGTACTAGTAAATGTGATGGCTCACTCTTGAATTCAAGCCCACTTGATTGGGTAGTCTTGAAATTCCTGCCTCGTGTGATGAATTCAGATTTTCACAAAATATAGTCATTTGAAATCATTTCTCAAATTTTAATCCTTTAAGTGAAACCTTAGTTTTTTTTTTTTTCAAATATCTATTCGAAACTGGAAGGTTAAATGAATTTTTTTTTAATGTTATTTAAAGTACCATAACCTCCTTCGAAATTATCATTATGATATTAAATATTGCTCGAAACCGTTGAGCGAAACAATCTTTAGATGCAATGAGCATCCAGAGAACCATTTTCCTAAGTATTCAATCTATTAAAATTAAATTAAACATTCAAAATAGATGTGCTAAATCAATTTTTTACGCCAAACGCAACTCGAACTCGAGTCTGTCTAATGTGGACATGATGAGCTTTTATCCATCCCAGCTAGGCCAGGGAACTCAAATATTAGTAACTATAAGTAACTTATTCGACTATTTTTTTATCTCCCTCTCCCAACTTATTAAAGTTTTCAATAAAATCGCCCTTTGAGAACTTCTTAGATGATCCAATTCGGCTTCCAAGCATCCCAAACTGCAATAAAAAAGGAATTGAGATTGGTAATGCCCTTATTCAGTAGGGATCTAAAAATTCTCGTGATGTGGGAGATGGATTCAAAATATTAATTCAATTAATTTAAGGGGAGAAAATCCAATTTTTTTGGAAATGCTTAAAATTTCAAATAATTTGTTTGATGAGGTGATCGTCTCCTTCATTCCCACAAAGGTTTGGATTTGATCGTGCCAACATTTGAGTAGTTTTTGGAATTTGTAGAAGTATTTAAAACCATTTACATTGAATTTGCTCATAGTTGGTCGAAGAAAACATAAAGCACGGTAAATTTTAAACATGATAAGTGATATGAATATGAATTTTTTCAGTAATAATCTTAAACTCATACACCTAATCAAAAATATTGCAATAGAAATCGTTTTTAAATAAAAAAAATATAAGTTGTCCCCCATCCGGAAGGAATATAAGTTCTCGGATACCGAATGAGATGGATTGACCACAAGCTCGTGTCAAGCAACACAGATAATAATAATAATAAAAACAACAACAACAACAACAACAACAATAATAATAATAATAATTATATTATATATTAATAATTATATATATATATATATATTATTTATTTTATCATGTATATGTATATATACAGACAAAAAACATTCATATATATATATCTATATATGAATATTATATATATGTGTATGTGTGTATTTATATTTTATATAATATAATAGTAATAATAATAATAATTATTATTATTATAAATATAAGTATATATATATAATTATATTATATTAATATATATAAAATTTAAAAAAACAAGAAAAAGATGAACTCTGTTCTTTAAACTTTATTTAAAAAAAAAAGTAAAAACATAAAAAAAAATATGAAATCGTTCGTCGAATTACGATACGGCAATTTCATAGTTTTCTTTTTCTTTTCAGACATGATCGTACTGTTGAGACTTCGTAAAAGCATTTGTTTGTGTATCATTTTAAGAAATAAAGCATATAGATATAGGGTTTTGAGCAGGGTTTTGAGCAAGGGTTTTGTGCAGGTTTGTGCAGGGTTAAACCATTAGAGTTTTGTGCAGGTTTTGCTCAAGGGTTTTGAGCAAGGGTTTTGTGCAGGTTTGTGCAGGGATTTGAGCAATTAGAGTACTTTATAGCGTACTTTATACTATACTTTGTCTATACTTTTTTAAGAAAAAAATTTTTTTGATGCAGAATAAACATTTATTTGATTTTATTTTATTTATTTTGTACAAAAATTGAT
This sequence comes from Haberlea rhodopensis, assembly GCA_907163345.1. NCBI lineage: Eukaryota > Viridiplantae > Streptophyta > Magnoliopsida > Lamiales > Gesneriaceae > Haberlea > Haberlea rhodopensis. Next base: position 1,911 of record CAJQUN010001416.1, read on the forward strand.
TAAACCAAAAAATAAAATACCAAATTGAAATTTGTTGATATTATTTTATTCTTATTGTTGTTAATTTAATAGACATTGTTATTTATAATACTTTAAGCATTATTGCTATTAATATTTTATGGGTGTTCATTTTTATTTCTTAAAAACAGGAAATTAGGTTTTTTTGGGTGTTGATAATATAAGAAATTTATTTCTTAAGGTTTATTTATATTATCTTATGGGTGTTCATTTTATTAAAAAAATATACAGTTTATTTTGACTCACAAAAATAGAAATTTAATATTTTTATATATATTAATAAAATTTTGAATGATTAATATATAATAAAATTAATTAGAAAGCAAATTGTTATCATTTAAACGTAACTGAAATTGAAAAATAATTTATAACATAAAAATAAACATAAAACAAAAAAACAAACAAACTAGGGTATGTACATGGACTTTCTACTTCTATATAAACTCCTTGTTTTACTCATTAGTCTCATTACCTAGAGAGTTCATCTTTTCTTGCAAATTTTCTTTTTTGTTGTCAATGGCTTTAACAATGAACACATGCATAACCTGCAACATGCACTGCGAGGGTAACGGAAAATGCCGCAGGTGCGTAAAGGAGAATGAGAAGCAACTCGAGTTGATGGCTCTAGAATATATGGATAAATCTGTTTTCCTCAGCATCAACCCTCCGGTGCCTGGTTCTCCAGACACGCATTACTTTTCAGACATATTTTTGGTTGCCTCTGACCACGATTTCCTCCCATTCCAGCCCATCGGGTTGTTCTGGTATGTTTATGTTTTTTCTCCAATGAATTTTTTCCTTTGCTTTGAGTTTTCCATTCGGTGTGATCCCTTCATTTTCATTTTCATGCAGGCATCTCGCTCTGCTGTTTTCAGAGCTATGCTTGAGACTGAAATGGAGGAAAAACGCACCGGAACAATAAAGATCAAGGATGTATCTCACGACGTCCTCTGTCGGTTCGTTACTTTTCTGTATGCGGGAGATACAAACCTGAACGGTAATATTGCATATGAGCTTTTAATTCTAGCTGATATATATCAAATTAATCATCTCAAGTCATACTGTGAAGAATGCCTTATCATGACAATGACTGTGGACGACATGCTATCTTCGTATGTTTTTGCCAACAAACATTCTGCAAAAAAAATTACTCAAAGAAACTTTGTCTCGCATAATGAAGAACATGGATATGTTTTCAAAACAAAAGGAATATCCAGAGTTAATGAAGAAGGAACCACAGATGATGGCTGACATATACGAAGAATATGTCAAATTAACCTTTAAACCAGAATGATCAAATCTTGATCGCATACTTGTTATGATTTTGTTTTCAGTACTCTTCCTTTTTTTATTGTTGTTTGTTAGTTTATTATCTGCTGTTTTTAGTACTCTTTATTGTTGTTTTCATGTTTTCAGAATGTTTGTTGTTGGATTTTGTTGGTTTGTATTTATTTTTAAATATTTATTATATTATAAATATAGTTAAGAAAACATAATATTTAAAAAAGAAAAAAAGAAAAATATACATAGTGTGAATGTGCCTATGGAGGCGGGTATTTCCTATTTGGGGGCCTAAAGTATTGGTAAATTAAAGAAAATGTTTAAAACCCAATTCTATTGGGTTCAGATAAATTTGTGGGGGGCCTAAAGTATTGGTAAAAAAAATGTTTAAAGCCCAATTCTATTGGGTTCAGATAAATTTGGAATTGGAGCCGGATCCATATCTTATAGCTAGGAGAATAAGTGCAATATAACTGGAATTTAATTAAAATAAAATCAATCAATACAAACACACCATACGAATTGGGTGGAATCTTGTATGTAAGAACAACAACTATGGCCTCCTCATATTTTTCTTAATTTATTACAATATATGCACTAGATAAGTTATTTATATTGAATAATAATTTATAGATTAAATAAAACTACCTATTTTCGAAAATTAATCTTTATTTCTAGTTTTCAACCAGGGACTAATTGCGAGATTCTACTATGACTAAATATACTCATGATAACTACCACACTAATATATTTGAACGTCATACTCATAAATATACATACAAAGGATATTCGTATAATGTAAATGCAACATTAAAATAAACTATTACAGAATATCAATTTGGAATGCAATGGTTTCGGGTTTGGGATATGGTTTGTCTTTACGCGGGCACTGAAACGACGACACATATTTTCAAAATTTACATGCTACGACACGGCTAGGACACATAAATATTTATATATATATATATTATACATGTATTATATTACAAAATACTAAAATTCACATTTTTTAAATTAAATTCAAACCTTGTAAAGATAATAAAAAAAAAAAAAAATCTTACTGAATTCAATAAGCGTTTTAATAAATGTACGTTACTGAGATCATCACAATATCACACATACTAACACATAATGCATACTTCAATTAATATAAAGTTTAACAAACAAATCCAAATAAAATATCAATTACATATATTCTTACAAAATTTAAGAAGGGCATAAATAAACGCATGCTACTAAAATCATCATAATATTACTAATACTAGCACAAACTGTATATTGCTTCAATTATGATATAGTTTAACAACAAACATGTTCAAATTTTATTTTAATCAAAAACTTTTTAAATCGTGCAATTAACCTAAAAAAATTGTCATTTCCTTGTCGGCACAGCTCTTGGAAGTGTCCAACACGGGTGTTTACACTAAATTTTTATTACACATATCAATTGTGAGACATGTGTATTTTTAGTAATGATTTAGTTAACAAGTCTTAATTTTATGCCCTTGATGATTAATACAACGCACACACTTGTATGTTCTGCTTTAAATTTCAAAGTTACACTGCAGAACAAGCCCGTCATATATACAATGTATAATGATTTTCTCTCATAGTTTCTGAGAAGAAAAAGTAAAACAAATAATCCACATAGCTTTAATTATTTCATTTATTTTGTTACACCCCGCACTCGGTTACAAGATACCACAATATCCAAAATGAATTTGGTTGTGAAAAAAATTCCGAAATAAAATGACAACACAAAACTAAATTCATATATTTTTTATCTCCCTCTCCCAACTTATTAAAGTTTTCAATAAAATCGCCCCTTTGAGAACTTCTTAGATGATCCAATTCGGCTTCCAAGCATCCCAAACTGCAATAAAAAAGGAATTGAGATTGGTAATGCCCTTATTCAGTAGGGATCTAAAAATTCTCGTGATGTGGGAGATGGATTCAAAATATTAATTCAATTAATTTAAGGGGAGAAAATCCAATTTTTTTTGGAAATGCTTAAAATTTCAAATAATTTTGTTTGATGAGGTGATCGTCTCCTTCATTCCCACAAAGGTTGGATTTGATCGTGCCAACATTTGAGTAGTTTTTGGAATTTGTAGAAGTATTTAAAAACCATTTACATTGAATTTGCTCATAGTTGGTCGAAGAAAACATAAAGCACGGCAAATTTTAAACATGATAAGTGAGATGAATTTTTTCAGTAATAATCTTAAACTCATACACCTAATCAAATATATTGCAATAGAAATCGTTTTTAATAATAAAAAAAATAGTCAAACATAAATGTTTTTAACAAATTTAGTTCCACATAAATTATTTTTTTTAAATTGAATAGGGGGTTTTGAGATCATTTTAGTTAAAAACATAAATTGAGTCTAGTATTTATTAAAAACAAATGTTTAAGACTAATTTTTATTAAAAAATTTCATGAGACAATATTTGATTAGTTCTAAAAATTTGGGACTAATATTGCAAAGATTTATATTTTATGGGATCATTTTTTTTAAATTTACCCACAGCTCGCAAGAATATGTTGCTGGTTTTGCTATAAAATTTCTATTTGTGTTGTTACATCAATTGCTAGATCGCATAAACACCATGAGTAAAATCTAACTAAGAGCTTCTTCTTCAAAAAAGAAAAAAAAAATCTAACTAAGAGTGGATTGGCTAAACTATGAAAATATAAGAAAAAGAAAATTACGTAGGAAAAATTCATTCTTCAACAAACGATTTCAACTTTTTTTTATTTTTTATTTTTTAAAAAAATAAAGGTGAATTCTTTTCGTAAAGAAACGAATTCATTCATTTTTTTAATTTTTTATATATAATGTAATATAATATAGAATTATATATACATATATATATATATATGTGTGTATACTTATATTACGATAATAATAATAATTATTATTATTACTATTATATAAAATATATTATACATATATAGATATACATGTATAGATATATATATATATATACACACGCATCTGTGTGTATATATATATAATATAAATATATAATTATTATATATATTATATAATAATAATAATAATAATAATAATTATTATTATTATTATATGTGTTGTCTGGAACGAGCTTGCGGTCAATCCATCTCATTATTATCATTATACGTGTTGTAGAGAAGCCAACGAAGCGGACGACAAGAGATTTTTCGAGCACGACACGTCACGGAGTGCCACGACACTGTCCATTTTGCTACAGTGCCATGTCGTGCCAGGCACGACCCGTAACATGGGTCGTGCCAGGCCATTAAACAGAATAGAAATTCCAGCAGTACGAGATCATCTATCTAATTCGAATATTTATTCCAGAAAGGTTTATTCGACCTAATCGTACCACGTAATACTTTAAAAAGTGTAATTTCAACATTCAATGTGTATTCTTGAATAATCTCATTTTTCAATTATTCAACCATTTCATTTTACCAAGTTTACTTGCTGAGTATATCGATAGTGATAAACTCCAATACAACATCTTTGAGTCTAAATAACCTGGAGTACGTCCCGACACGACACTATAATTTTTTTTAGTGTAGCGATCGATCTGCAGTTATGTGCCGATCGATCGCTACTTGACCGATCGGTAAGGCCAAAAAATAAAATAAAAAAACTTGAAATTGATCGTCCCGGCATGGCACGTTCCATGGCACGGCTCGTAGGGACAGTGCCTATAGGTCGTGCCGAGTAATGCATATTGTGGAAACGGGCCGGTAGGGCACATCTCGTGTCCAAATCGTGCCAGCACGGTACGCCACGTTTGACACCTATACCGTGTTGCCTGACACGAGCTTGTGCCCAATCCATCTCATTCGATATTCAAGAACTTATAATGATAATAAATAATAATAATGATAATAATAACATACATATAATAATAATAATGTATAATAAAAAATAAAATATACAACAACAACAACAACAACAATAATAATAATAATATATTAACTTTAATAATAAAATAATAATTATGGGCCAAAATCCACGGGTCACGGGTAATGGGCTAAGGGTCGAGGGCCAATTATTGTTATTAATACTATTTTTATTTTATTAATATATATATATTTATATATATTATTTTATTTTTAATTATTATTATTATTATTATTATTATATATTGTGAATATGTGCAAAATACTCCTCCGTGTATGACTCGTGACGGAGACAGTGTGCTATATTTTACAATCCACAATCCATATTTACAAATCATATGTGGGAATATTCTGGTGTATTTGAGAATTAGTTAGCCGAACCATACCAATATGAAGCATATTTTCATTTATTCTATGATAACACTATATGAGTTGTCCCCCATCCCGGAAGGAATATAAGTTCTCGGATACCGAATGAGATGGATTGACCACAAGCTCGTGTCAAGCAACACAGATAATAATAATAATAACAACAACAACAACAACAATAATAATAATTATTATATTATATATTAATAATTATATATATATATTATATTATTTTATCATGTATATGTATATATACAGACAAAAAACAGAAAACGTGTATATATATATATCTATATATGAATATTATATATATGTATATGTGTGTATTTATATTTTATATAATATAATAGTAATAATAATAATTATTATTATTATTGTAAATATAAGTATATATATATATAATTATATATTATATTAATTATATATAAATTTAAAAAAACAAGAAAAAGATGAACTCTGTTCTTTAAACTTTATTTAAAAAAAAAGTAAAAACATAAAAAAAAATATTGAAATCGTTCGTTTCAGACATGATCGTACTGTTGAGACTTCGTAAAAGCATTTGTTTTGTGTATCATTTTAAGAAATAAAGCATATAGATATAGGGTTTTGAGTAGGGGTTTTCAGCAGGGTTTTAAAAAAATATTGAAATCGTTCGTTTCAGACATGATCGTACTGTTGAGACTTCGTAAAAGCATTTGTTTTGTGTATCATTTTAAGAAATAAAGCATATTGATATAGGGTTTTGAGCAGGGGTTTTGAGCAGGGTTTTGAGCAAGGGTTTTGTGCAGGTTTGTGCAGGGTTAAACCATTAGAGTTTTGTGCAGGTTTGTGCAGGTTTTGTGCAGGTTTTGCTCAAGGGTTTTGAGCAAGGGAAATTGTTATCATTTAAACGTAACTGAAAGTGAAAAATAATTTATAACATAAAAATAAACATAAAACAAAAAAACAAACAAACTAGGGTATGTACATGGACTTTCTACTTTCTATATAAACTCCTTGTTTTACTCATTAGTCTCATTACCTAGAGAGTTCATCTTTTCTTGCAAATTTTCTTTTTTTGTTGTCAATAGCTTTAACAATGAACACATGCATAACATGCAACATGGACTGCGAGGGTACCGGAAAATGCCGCAGGTGCGTAAAGGGGAATGAGAAGCAAATCGAGTTGATGGCTCTAGAATATATGGGTAAATCCGTTTTCCTCAGCATCAACCCTCCGGTGCCTGGTTCTCCAGACACGCATTACTTTTCAGACATATTTTTGGTTGCCTCTGACCACGATTTTCCTCCCATTCCAGCCCATCGGGTTGTTCTGGTATGTTTATGTTTTTTCTCCAATGATTTTTTCCTTTGCTTTGAGTTTTCCATTCGGTGTGATCCCTTCATTTTCCAGGCATCTCCCTCTGCTGTTTTCAAGGCGATGCTTGAGACTGAAATGGAGGAAAAACGCACCGGAACAATAAAGATCAAGGACGTCTCTCACGACGTCCTCTGTCGGTTCGTTACTTTTCTGTATGAGGGAGATACAAACCTGAACGGTAATTTTGCATATGAGCTTTTAATTCTAGCTGATATATATCAAATTAATCATCTCAAGTCATACTGTGAAAAATGCCTTATCATGATGATGACTGTGGACGACATGCTATCTTCGTATGTTTTTGCCAACAAATATTCTGCAAAAAAATTACTCAAAGAAACTTTGTCTCGCATCATGAAGAACATGGATATGTTTTCAAAACAAAAGGACGAAGAATATGTCAGATTAACCTTTAAACAAGAATGAACAAATCTTGATCGCACACTCCATCCGTTTTGGTGTTAGCTTGTTATGATTTTGGTTTTCAGTACTCTTCCTTTTTTATTGTTGTTTGTTAGTTTATTATCTGCTGTTTTAAGTACTCTTTATTGTTGTTTTCATGTTTTCAGAATGTTTGTTGTTGGAATGTTGGGTTTTGTTTATTTTTAAATATTTATTATATTATATAAATATAGTTAAAAAAACATAATATTTTAAAAAAGAAAAATATACATAGCATGACTGTGCCTATGGAGGCGGGTATTTCCTATTGGGGGGCCTAAAGTATTGGTAAATTAAAGAAAATGTTTAAAACCCAATTCTATTGGGTTCAGATAAATTTGGAATTGGAGCCGGATCCATATCTTATAGCTAGGAGAATACGTGCAATATAACTGGAATTTAATTAAAGTAAAATCAATCAATACAAACACACCATACGGATTGGGTGGAATCTTGTATGTAAGAACAACAACTATGGCCTCCTCATATTTTTCTTAATTTATTACAATATATGCACTAGATAAGTTATTTATATTGAATAATAATTTATAGATTAAATAAAACTACCTATTTTCGAAAATTAATATTTATTTCTAGTTTTCAACCAGGGACTAATTGCGAGATTCTACTATGACTAAATATACTCATGATAACTACCACACTAATATATTTGAACGTCATACTCATAAATATACATACAAAGGATATTCGTATAATGTAAATGCAACATTAAAAATAAACTATTACAGAATATCAATTTGGAATGCAATGGTTTCGGGTTTGGGATATGAATTGTCTTTATGCGCGGGCACTGAAACGACGACACATATTTTCAAAATTTACATGCTACGACACGGCTATGACACACATCAATACTATATATATATATATATATATATATATATTCATGTATTATATTACAAAATACTAAAATTCACATTTTTTAAATTAAATTCAAACCTTGTAAAGATAAAAAAAAAAAAATCTTACTGAATTCAATAAGCGTATAAATAAATGTACGTTACTGGGATCATCATAATATCACACATACTAACACATAATACATACTTCAATTAATATAAAGTTTAACAAACAAATCCAAATAAAATATCAATTACATATATTCTTACAAAATTTAAGAAGGGCATAAATAAACGCATGCTACTAAAATCATCATAATATTACCAATACTAGCACAAACTGTATATTGCTTCAATTATGATATAGTTTAACAACAAACATGTTCAAATTTTATTTTAATCAAAAACTTTTTAAATCGTGCAATTAACCTAAAAAAATTGTCATTTCCTTGTCGGCACGGCTCTTGGAAATGTCCAACACGGGTGTTTGAATTAATTTTTAGTACACTAAATTATTTATTACACATCAATTGTGTGACATGTGTATTTTTAGTAATGATTTAATTTAACAAGTCTTAATTTTATGCCCTTGATGATTACGCACACACTTGTATGTTCTGCTTTAAATTGCAAAGTTACACTGCAGAACAAGCCCGTCATATATACAATGTATAATGATTTTCTCTCATAGTTTCTGAGAAGAAAAAGTAAAACAAATAATCCACATAGCTTTAATTATTTCATTTTTTTTGTTACACCCCGCACTCGGTTACAAGATACCACAATATCCAAAATGAATTTGGTTGTGAAAAAAATTCCGAAATAAAATGACAACACAAAACTAAATACATATATTTCTAAAAATGTTACTGATTTGATTCGCTCTGTAGAATCAAATATGCGCGAAAAATAAACAAAGAACACCATAATTTCTACGTGAAAAACTCTCAAAAAATGAAGGAAAAACCACGGGACATTGTTCAGTATAATCTTTACTATGAAAATTTGATTTGTTACAGGACTTTGACTCCAAACACGAATATCAAACTCCAAAACAAGAATATCAGACAAAATTAACGAAGTGACCGAACAGACTAATTATGCTATCTTCGGAGCATTTTCTTACATCAAAAGTCCAACTTCTTACAATGAGACCCTAATCGTGTATTTATAGGGCTGATCCCGGTGGTTAAATGGTGGGAAATTTGGAACACGATCTCCCATGATCGCGGCGTTATTGTGGCAGCGTGTCCTAGAAATCCGCCCCCCATTAATGCACGTTTATTTTCGCCGTTTAATTTGTTGGTTATGCCCGGGTCTTCCGTTAGTCTTTGACCAGTATACCGAGCAGGGTTTAACATTGTTCGGCTATCTTGTGCTCGGATGTTATATGTTCGGATACATTCTGTTCGGTACCTGTTGTTTGTTACTTGTAGGAGATTTTACCCGAAAAAACTAATATGATATTTCATATGAAATCAGTTACAAAAACCTTTTTATATCATAATGACAAATGAAACCCAATTTAAACACTATACATGGTTCAGTCAGTCATGCATATATGTCGTTTAGTACGACCCATTGTCTGCCAACATATAAGGAAATAAAATTATATCTCTGCTAACAACTATAACTTTTGGTATAATAATAAGCAATTGATCCTAATAACATACTTATTACTATCAATTCAAAACCAACGTTAATCTCTCAAGAATTTATGTTCAAAATTTCGCTCTAGTTAACCAAGTTTTCCAAAAATATAATTACATGAGTGAAATTTATATAAAAATATTTATGTGAGATTATTTTTGATTAAAAATTATTATATGATATTATATTTGATTGTTTCAGATTTTTGTGACTAATAATGTAAAGCCTCAGTCTATTGAGCATTTTTGAAATTTACCAAATATTATATATTAAGCACAAGCATGCGATCTACACGTTTTGATCAAACTAGATGTATTATCTCAATGGCACAAGTGGTGCGATCAACTTGTTTCACTGTTTCAACAAAGATTAAGAAAACTGATTAATTAATTTAATATTAACGTATTAAATGTCTAAAAATATGTGTTATAAAACTGGAACCGTGTACATATTTGATGCTGCCTCGTGATTCTTGTCCCCGAATATATTGAACTCCGTATTGGGATATGCGAAAGACAACTCATTAGATGATTGATTTGGCATACAATATAATATGATTTTATTAAAGGCAATTCATTATTATATATTATTCCAGTATCTGTGTAATATGAATATATATGTTAATGTTCTTAGAATAATATTGTATTATTCTTAAAGATTGTCCCTAGTCAAGTATTATCATGAATTAGAATAATGATAATGCATTTAGACTATTATATATTGATTGATGAATTGTTCATGGATATGAGATATCGAATCAACGCATGAGTACATGTTAGAGAACTATGTACTGGACAGACCCACCATGAGAATGCTACATGGATAGTTATATGAATGTCATAAGCTATTCTCATAGTGATAATAATGTATTGTGTATCTTGATATTGTCAAACGTTACCTGTAACAGGGTAAATTATAAAGATACTCATTGGATGTTGAGTGATCAAGATAGGATTTGTCCCTCCTATATAACAGGAGAAGTGTTTGGGCCCTTGATCAAGTGAGACTAAAATGCATGGCCATGCTCGAATGAGTCGATATGTGATATCGAGCTTATTCGTTTATTCTAGTCTACTTGGGGATCAAGAAATAAAAGATTGAACTATACGTGTATGACTATTCCATGACTCGTGTTTAATCTAAACACATAGGACAAAGGGATTAAGTTACATGGTGAATATTATCACAGGCCATAGATTATGTCGAGTCAATGACATTCTTGTAACTTGAGTAGTCTTGATGTGTTGCTAGATACCGCTCATTGCTTGTGACATAAAATTAGATTTTATGTCACTGCCAACGTTACAAGATCCTAACGGGTCGCACAAAAGATTAAATTATATAATTCATTAGATGAATTAAGTTGATTAGGAAGAGTCCTAATCATATAATAACAACATGTTATATTATTGAATGGGCCGAACACATATATATATTAGATATTATATATATATATATATATATATATATATATATATATATATATATATATATATATATAAGTTTGCTATAGATATATAGGGTAATAGATTGTAATTGGCTTAAGGTTTTCAGAAGACCTTAGTCTGATTATGATAGCTGCCTATATATATATGTGTGTGTGTGTGTGTGTGTGCATTAGGTTAGTGCATGGATCAGAAGTTAATTGAGATTAACACTAAAACCTAGCAGACTATTTTTGAACGAGGCGCAGTCATCACCTCTGTTCGTCCCTTTCGGTTGAGTTATTGAGTCTAGCAACTCATTAACATCAACATCCTTTGTTGATTTGATCGTGTGGATACCGTAGAGGCAAAACTTTCGAAAAGTTTTGCTCGTGACTCGTGGACGTGTTGCGTCGAGGATACTGACGAAGTTGAATCTGGAGACAAACTGGTGGCTGGAGATTGAGTGTGAAAGTAGCAGAATCGCTGGAGGCTGAAGTGAACTTCCCGAGGCTGAAGGTGTACAAACCTTCATGTAAAATCCCTTTGAGAAGTGTTGTTCGAGATGCTAGGTCCTTCACAAGACAAAATGTGGGATAAAACTCAAAAAACACTTGGTTATCATTAGCAATTTTACTAGCGCTGATAAGATTCTTAGTAATACGAGGGACATGCAAAAGATTTTCAAGAACAAAGGAACGTGAAGAAGAAGGCGAACAGACATTCGAATGTCCTATATGAGAGATGGACAAACCTGCTCCGTTTCCCACACGAATCTTACCACTTCCAGCATATTCAGACCCAATAGAAGGATTGTTTAGATCATTCGTGACATGGTGAGTTGCTCCAGAGTCTGGATACCATCACTCCTCTGTATTTGATTCAGAATTGGCAATAGTTAATGCAGCGGATGGAAATTGATTTGAGTATTGATTTGGCCCTCTGTGTTAGGGTTGTTGAGATGGATGGACATTTTGTCCTGGTTGCTGTTTGTGATAAGGAACAAAATCCTTATCAAATCTATAGTAGCATCTTTCAGCTACATGTCCATTGATGCCACATATTTGACATGTTGGCCGTCCAGAATTATTATTCCAGTTACGTCTTCCACCTATATTAAACCTTCCTCGTCCTCTGCCACGAGAAGAAGATCCCTGATTTGATGGGTTCATATCAGGTTTCTTCTGAAAATTGTAGGTAGTAGCATGCACAGAAGGAGAAGTAATTAATCCTGTAATGTTGTTTGTGTAGGATTCAATCCTACCTTCATGTGCCATGAGGATTGCTCCTACCTCAGAGACTGTCAAACTCTCCACTTTTGAGGTTACATGCACAACAACAGAATCATACTCGAGTCCAATGCCTCCAAGTATGTACAGGATTTGATCATCTTCTGAGATCAAATGACCAAATGCAGCTAAGATATCAATGTAGCTCTTCATTTTGTTCAAATAATCCTTCATGTTAAGATTTCCATTCTTCAATGTTTGAAGTTGCAATTTATATTGCATAATTCTTGACACTCTATATGAATACTTCGTATAGGTCCATGGTTGGAATCCAATTTTTTTATTTAGCTGCGTTGTATGCATGTTGGATTCCTTAGAGGTTTCGAATCTCATATCGAGGCTATGTGATAAATTGTTTTATCATGTTTGAGTTATTGTTATCATGCTAATTAGAAACTGTAAGAACATATATATGATATGTTATAATCAACATATGAGATATGTGTGTGGAAATCATCGTAAAATATCGTAAAATATATATGATATATTGACGAATTTTATGTATAAGATACATAAGTATGCGCGTGACCGAGCCTATCAAGGCGGGCGAACGTAGCTCAATATTCGGGCCAACGTAGCTAGTAAAGGGGCGATTGTGCCACGGCAAAGGCGGCGACCGCCTCGCACCATGGGGCTGGGCGCCACGGCGCCATGGCTGGGCAACCGATGATTGAGCTTGAGGGCGACCGGTGCTTGCACAAGGGGCGACGACTTGAGCTTGAGGTGGGCGACTGGCTTGAGCTTGAGGAGCGAAGGTGCTTGCACAAGGGGGACGCTCGAGCTTGAGGAGGGCGACCAGCTCAAGAGTGGGGCGACTGTGTGCATGGATGGGCGACCAATGTGCATGGGCGGGCGTTCGAGACTGGGTGACTCTGGACTCCTGATCATCGATAATTTTCCTAATTTTATTTTACAGTTTATGAACATAGAATTAAATTTTAAAATATTTAGAATTTAATTCATTTAATTTATGTCCTAGCATGTTTTATGTGTTGTTTGAGCATAGTGCTAGCATGTTAATCAAAATAAATTTATTTATGTAATTTAATTATTAATAAAATATTATAATTAGTTATTATTAATAATAACTAATTATTAATAAAATATTATAATTCGTATTTTGGATAATACGAATCCAATCAAATTTTGGAACTAAGTAATGTTTCAAAAATTCTCTTCCCAAATTCCATCCTATTATCCAAAAATTTGAAAATATCATAAAAATTAGATGTGATATAGATGTGCTATTGTCATGACTAACTAATGTTTAGTGTCTTGATAATTATGTGTTATAGATAATTTTATTCGCAAAATAACAAAAATAAATTTAATTATGTGGCATTTATTTCTATTATTTTATTTTAATTAAATTTAAATTTAATCAAAATAAATTTATTTATGTATTTAATAATAAATAAAATATTATGATTTATATTTGGGTATAAAATATTAGGACTTAATTTTTATTTTAATTATAAAAAGGAATAATAGTGTATTTTGAAGGTTAGTAAAGTCAATTTAAAATTTATCACAGTTCATGTTCAAGTAATCACACCTACCATGTGGATTTTTTATCATTCAAGCCGTACCATTTTGTGTGAACAGTGTCGGGCTTTTCAAATTTCTCGGGCTTCTTTATCCTTCAAAAGAACAAATGATGTGGTTGATAAATAATTTATCCAGTTCTAATCACACGAGCAAACGGAGCCTTAGTATAACTCGAAGTGCATACCTTCAAATCCCCTTTTAAATCATACCTTCAACCCAACTTCTACCTCGCCTAATATATGATTGTTTTATTCTTTAACTATTAACATGACTAAACTCAGCCTTTCTAAGTTTAAGAATATGCGTACATTTATAGTATATTTCAATTTTCTATGTTGTTTTACTTTAGGTAGTTGATGCCATGCGTCAAACAGTAACGAATATGATTGGTACTCTACCCCCGCAATTTTTTGCTGTAACAGTAACCACTGTAAGTATAAAATATGTTAATCTTGAAGTTTACTGTTGCAGTTTCGTATCACAATAAATTTGAAGAGTTGGGATTTGGGAACGTGCCATGCAATGATGATCATTTTATCTGTGCAGGTCGCTGAAAATCTGGCACAGCTAATGTATAGTGTCTTGATGACTGGATACATGTTCAGGAACGCTCAATACCGGTTGGAATTGCAACAGAGCCTGGAACAAGTTGCTCTTCCCGAGCCACGAGAGAAAAAGTGAGTTCTTTTGGTTGCCATTTCTTAAATATTCTCCCATCTTCTTGTTTTTTTTTTTTTTTTCACGTAATATTCTTGCATAAGAGGAAAAAGGAGAATCTGTTGAGAAGTGTCTTACCATGTCTACCTAGATAAAGCGTTGCTACAAAGTCATTCTGTTTCCATTTAGAATTCAGAAAAAGAGAAGGAAACTGTGGGGGCTTTAACGGAGTTATGGTACGTGACTGTGTTCTGGACCCTAGAGATCGATAGATGTTACTGATCACAGCCTAAATGAGTGGAATCTTGAAATTAGTTCGATTGCTATTTGAAATCGATTGATATGATCGAAACAACAGCTATAATAGTTGTAGAAGTATATATAAGTATCCTTCTTTGCTTTCTAAGAATTTGAACGGGTGAAAATCTAAAGGAATGAATTATACTACGGATTTGAATTCTTATTGCTCCTACATTCACCATTGGTAATTTTTTGGGATCGTAGATAATTTCATCAGTTTGTGTGTGTAGGCAACAATCATACCCACCAGGCGTTAAATTTTTTATGAAATTTCTAACGATTACAAGATTTTAAGACACTTTAAATTTTATTATGGGTAAATTTCATAATACTCCCTCCCCTGTGTTTAGTAAATTTCACGAAATCCTTGTGTTAATAAAAATAGTTAAAAATAACTCTTTGTTTTCATAAGTTCATCATCACCAAACCCTCATGTGTTATATCAAAGACAAAAAAAAAAAACCTATCTTATTTTGAATCTTACACGAAAACCCTTATATTAAACAAAATTGGCAAAAAACCCCTAATATTTTCTTAAAAATTACATCAAAATTACATCGGTTGTCCAATATACCATTCAATATGATCCCTTTAGATATTTTATCATATTCTATAATTATTTCTTCTTTTAATTTAAAACAAATATATACAGAATTTTAAATTAAATATTTTAAGTCTGATTTTAAATAAATTAATATTCTGAATTTTCTTTAACGTATTATGCTTATTGATTAATTCAAATTCTTTTTTTTCTTTCAAATTTTGGATATATTGAATAAATAAAAAATACACATAGTAAAAAATATATATACTTTTTTTTAAATCATAAAATATGATTTCACAATAATAAACTTATGAAAAAACAAAACATAAATTATACGGAAAAATATATAATATATTAAATATTTATGAACTTATTTTTATAAAACATTTTAATGATATTAAATAAAACATTTTTATTTATAAACGAGAATTTTTATGAATTAATGAAAACAAAAGGAGTTTTTTTTATTTTAATATAAAATATGAGGATTTCGTGATGAAATTATGAAAAAAATGATTTTTTGATTATTTTGTTAACATAGTGGACATGATAGTATTATGAAATTTACCCTTTTATTTATATGACGTGACCACAATTACTTGCCTCATTTAATATTTAAGGAAAATAATATTCAAAATGTATATTCAAAAACACACATGCTTATAAAGAGTACGTATTATACTCAAACTCACTAGATTCAAAAAATATTAAAATTCTCTCTTATCCATCCCTTCGAAAAGGCATTTTGACAAACCCACACACAAGATATTTGTGGGAAACACCCAATTTCAATTCAAAGGTAACATTCAGCTCAGAGTGGATCGTTGCATCCTATACAGAAAACCTTTCTTTATTTAAAAAGCCTTTCCATTTTAGAATCAGCACCCTATCAGAAATTATTAAAACTATCGACTATTTTTTGTCCTTAAACCAAGGATCTTGTCGCCGAAGCTACTCCATGTGTTCATTATTATTAGCTTATTCCATGAGATTATCATAATCTAACAATGATTAGTTTAATAAAATTATAAATGGTGTAACCCACATAGCGTAGCATAAAATATTGCATAAAATATTGAAAGCAGACGTTGCTACTATATGAAAAACTCGAGTGCATCGGTTCTTAGTTTAAGAATATACAACCAAAAATTTGCTTCCTTGTGAGCTTCTGTCAAAAGATGGCTAGCAAACATAATGTAATCTAACCTGAACCACAGCTTCATTCCCATTTGACATTAATTTGTCGGTTTCAAGCACCTTGTAGCGGAAACCATTGTTGGGGCCACTTTGGATACGCACGCTTAAACAAACTCATGCATAACGTGTCGTGCTGTTGAAGAACCCCATTTAGTATGCATTTCATCGCGCCTGAGTTAGAAAAAAAAACGATGGAAAAAAAGTTCATATTCATACGAACAATGCCCCAACTTTGCAATAATGTAAACATAGAAATATCTACCACCTATTTCCTCAAAAAGAAAAAAAAAATATATACCACCTAGAGCTGAAACATCACATTGGTTGACAAGAACTAGTAAAGTTCCATGTCACCAATCCAACCAACTGGAACTTGTTTCGTCAGCCTTTGCAGAGAAAAAAGTAACAAAAATATAGGAAAGATAAAAAGTTATCATGTTCGGATGTTGTGTTTTTTAATTATGCGCATGTGAGAAAGGGTCAAAATTTTTGAGTTAGGTTTGGCAACATTGACTTGAGATGTGAAAATGTCGATAGTAGCAAGACAGAAGGGAGGAAAATTGCTGCCACGATTATCGAAGGCACTTCATTTTGTATCAGAAACAAAGCAAGAAAATTTTATCACATGAATGAAAGCAGGCCCCTACTATCCATCAGGAAATTCATTTAACAGGCAAAAGGAATTTGCATGCACACGCCATTACATACATATATAAGCTGTTAAACTCAGTATCATTTTCCACGAAAGTAACTTCTCACAAATTTTCACAAGGTGAGTAAAATACCATGTGTGCCTACAGGTTCCTTGATGCGACCGCGACGACCACATTTTGTCCAAACTTCAACAGGCTGCAACCAAAGGAAGATCATTGAGAAACCACCACACAAATGAATTTCCAATAACTTCATTAGTAAATAAAATTGTGCAGATTTCCTAACCTTGAACCATCTCACATCCTCAGGGTTATGAAACATATATCTCACAGTTGCTTTTGATTTAGATACTCGCTGTGGATAACTGCATAAAATGCATCCTGCTATGTTATTTATCCAATTTTGGTGCATAAATTGAAAACAACATTATCAATACCAAGCAAACCGCAAAACCACAAACTAGGTACATTATGAACAAGTTGCCTAAGCATCAAAAGATGATGATTTGTTTGTACAAAGCATACACGACAAGAAGCCTATATCTATCTTACCCAGTTAAAATAATTTTCTTCAGAGTAATCCTGTCAGGTTCTACACCTCTCAATGAACCACAGCAGCTATGGCAGGAATGGCATATTCTCCATGACTCTTGAAGGCTATTAAGGGGAGAGATGAAAAAGAAATTGGAGCATAAATTGAAGCTACGGAAACCTCCCTGCATGAAGAAACCTCTCATTTTGTGTTTGTTAGAATTGATACTGTCCGAGGAAAAAATAGGTCTGCACCACCAAATTTAGAATGAGTTAATCATTTGTAGATACCACGATAGCATCATGTATTATTTCTTTGTAAAGCAAATCAACAATATAAATTACCGTGATATAAACTGACGGAAGCCAACATGAAACAAGAGTTCTTCTTTGCTTTAATAGGAGCATTATATGTATCATGTTTCCGAATGCTAGAATCCAATAAAATTGAAATAGTCAGAAAATGGCACTATAAATAATTGCTGCAACAAAATCAGATAACAACAAAAGAAGCACCTGAAAATGGAGGACAGAGATTTAGATTCGTGCTGCAGAAGGCCAGAGCATATTATTGGCATGGTCTTCACCAACTTGCTCAACTTAGATGCAACACTATCTGAAACTTCCTTGATATAAACCCTTACATATGGACTTAAATAAATTGCTTTTTTGGTAGACTATGTTGAATTATTTTCCACCAAATAGTACCTGCTTACAAAAATGTACCATCATTTTTTGTTGGCCGAAAATGGTAATTGACCAGAGTAAAATAATGAATTAAATCAGTAGGATAAAAAAGTTCACACGGCAAGCAGTGGGACTCGAACCGCAATCTCCTGATTAGAAGTCAGACGGCTTATCCATTAGGCCTTGGGCGGATGCGCTTCATTGTTGTATCGACACATATAAAATATCTAAAGCATTTCGACACCGTACTAGTAAATGTGATCGCTCACTCTTGAATTCAAGCCCACTTGATTGAGTAGTCTTGAAATTCCTGCGTCATGTGATGAATTCAGATTTTTCACAAAATATAGTCATTTGAAATCATTTCTCAAATTTTAATCCTTTAAGTGAAACCTTAGTTTTTTTTTTTTTTCAAATATCTTATTCGAAACTGGAAGGTTTAAATGAATTTTTTTTTAATGTTATTTAAAGTACCATAACCTCCTTCGAAATTATCATTATGATATTTAAATATTGCTCGAGCCATTGAGCGAAACAATCTTTAGATGCAATGAGCATCCAGAGAACCATTTTCCTAAGTATTCAATCTATTAAAATTAAATTAAACATTCAAAATAGATGTGCTAAATCAATTTTTTTACGCCAAAACGCAACTCGAACTCGAGTCTGTCTATGTGGACATGAGCTTTTATCCATCCCAGCTAGGCCAGGGAACTCAAATATATTAACTATAAGTAACTTATTCGACTATTTTTTTTATCTCCCTCTCCCAACTTATTAAAGTTTTCAATAAAATCGCCCCTTTGAGAACTTCTTAGATGATCCAATTCGGCTTCCAAGCATCCCAAACTGCAATAAAAAAGGAATTGAGATTGGTAATGCCCTTATTCAGTAGGGATCTAAAAATTCTCGTGATGTGGGAGATGGATTCAAAATATTAATTCAATTAATTTAAGGGGAGAAAATCCAATTTTTTTTGGAAATGCTTAAAATTTCAAATAATTTTGTTTGATGAGGTGATCGTCTCCTTCATTCCCACAAAGGTTTGGATTTGATCGTGCCAACATTTGAGTAGTTTTTGGAATTTGTAGAAGTATTTAAAAACCATTTACATTGAATTTGCTCATAGTTGGTCGAAGAAAACATAAAGCACGGCAAATTTCAAACATGATAAGTGATATGAATTTTTTCAGTAATAATCTTAAACTCATACACCTAATCAAATATATTGCAATAGAAATCGTTTTTAATAAATAAAAAAATAGTCAAACATAAATGTTTTTAACAAATTTAGTTCCACATAAATTATTTTTTTAACAAAAGTGGTTTCATAATTGAATAGGGGGTTTTGAGATCATTTTAGTTAAAAACATAAATTGAGTCTAGTATTTATTAAAAACAAATGTTTAAGACTAATTTTTATTAAAAAATTTCATGAGACAATATTTGATTAGTTCTAAAAATTTGGGACTAATATTGCAAAGATTTATATTTTATGGGATCATTTTTTTTAAATTTACCCACAGCTCGCAAGAATATGTTGCTGGTTTTGCTATAAAATTTCTATTTGTGTTGTTACATCAATTGCTAGATCGCATAAACACCATGAGTAAAATCTAACTAAGAGCTTCTTCTTCAAAAAAGAAAAAAAAAATCTAACTAAGAGTGGATTGGCTAAACTATGAAAATATAAGAAAAAGAAAATTACGTAGGAAAAATTCATTCTTCAACAAACGATTTCAACTTTTTTTTTATTTTTTAATTTTTTTAAAAAATAAAGGTGAATTCTTTTCGTAAAGAAACGAATTCATTCATTTTTTTAATTTTTTATATATAATGTAATATAATATAGAAATATATATATATATATATGTGTGTGTATACTTATATTACGATAATAATAATAATTATTATTATTACTATTATATAAAATATATTATACATATATAGATATACATGTATAGATATATATATATATATACACACGTATCTGTGTGTATATATATATATATAATATATAATTATTATATATATTATATAATAATAATAATAATAATTATTATTATTATATGTGTTGTCTGGAACGAGCTTGCGGTCAATCCATCTCATTATTATCATTATACGTGTTGTAGAGATGCCAACGAAGCGGACGGCAAGAGATTTTTCGAGCACGACACGTCACGGAGTGCCACGACACTGTCCATTTTGCTACAGTGCCATGTCGTGCCAGGCACGACCCGTAACATGGGTCGTGCCAGGCCATTAAACAGAATAGAAATTCCAGCAGTACGAGATCATCTATCTAATTCGAATATTATTCCAGAAAGGTTTATTCGACCTAATCGTACCACGTAATACTTTAAAAAGTGTAATTTCAACATTCAATAGTGTATTCTTGAATAATCTCATTTTTCAATTATTCAACCATTTCATTTTACCAAGTTTACTTGCTGAGTATATCGATAGTGATAAACTCCAATACAACATCTTTGAGTCTAAATAACCTGGAGTACGTCCCGACACGACACTATAATTTTTTTTAGTGTAGTGATCGATCTGCAGTTATGTGCCGATCGATCGCTACTTGACCGATCGGTAAGGCCAAAAAATAAATAAAAAACTTGAAATTGATCGTCCGGCATGGCACGTTCCATGGCACGGCTCGTAGGGACAGTGCCTATAGGTCGTGCCGAGTAATGCATATTGTGGAAACGGGCCGGTAGGGCACATCTCGTGTCCAAATCGTGCCAGCACGGTACGCCACGTTTGACACCTATACCGTGTTGCCTGACACGAGCTTGTGCCCAATCCATCTCATTCGATACTTCAAGAACTTATAATGATAATAAATAATAATAATAATAATAATAACATACATATAATAATAATAATGTATAATAAAAAATAAAATATACAACAACAACAACAACAAGAATAATAATAATAATATATTAACTTTAATAATAAAATAATAATTATGGGCCAAAATCCACGGGTCACGGGTAATGGGCTAAGGGTCGAGGGCCAATTATTGTTATTAATACTATTTTTATTTTATTAATATATATATATATATATATATTTATATATATTATTTTAATTTTAATTATTATTATTATTATTATATATTGTGAATATGTGCAAAATACTCCTCCGTGTATGACTCGTGATGGAGACAGTGTGCTATATTTTACAATCCACAATCCATATTTACAAATCATATGTGGGAATATTCTGGTGTATTTGAGAATTAGTTAGCCGAACCATACCAATATGAAGCATATTTTCATTTATTCTATGATAACACACTATGAGTTGTCCCCCATCCCGGAAGGAATATAAGTTCTCGGATACCGAATGAGATGGATTGACCACAAGCTCGTGTCAAGCAACACAGATATAATAATAATAACAACAACAACAACAACAACAATAATAATAATAATTATTATATTATATATTAATAATTATATATATATATTATATTATTTTATCATGTATATGTATATATACAGACAGAAAACAGAAAACGTGTATATATATATATATTATATCTATATATGAATATTATATATATGTATATGTGTGTATTTATATTTTACATAATATAATAGTAATAATAATAATTATTATTATTATTATAAATATAAGTATATATATATAATTATATATTATATTAATTATATATAAATTTAAAAAAACAAGAAAAAGATGAACTCTGTTCTTTAAACTTTATTTTAAAAAAAAAAGTAAAAACATAAAAAAAATTATTGAAATCGTTCGTTTCAGACATGATCGTACTGTTGAGACTTCGTAAAAGCATTGTTTTGTGTATCATTTTAAGAAATAAAGCATATAGATATAGGGTTTTGAGTAGGGGTTTTCAGCAGGGTTTTAAAAAAAATATTGAAATCGTTCGTTTCAGACATGATCGTACTGTTAAGACTTCGTAAAAGCATTTGTTTTGTGTATCATTTTAAGAAATAAAGCATATTGATATAGGGTTTTGAGTAGGGTTTTCAGCAGGGTTTTGAGCAAGGGTTTTGTGCAGGTTTGTGCAGGGTTAAACCATTAGAGTTTTGTGCAGGTTTGTGCAGGTTTTGTGCAGGTTTTGCTCAAGGGTTTTGAGCAAGGGAAATTGTTATCATTTAAACGTAACTGAAAGTGAAAAATAATTTATAACATAAAAATAAACATAAAACAAAAAAACAAACAAACTAGGGTATTTACATGGACTTTCTACTTTCTATATAAACTCCTTGTTTTACTCATTAGTCTCATTACCTAGAGACTTCATCTTTTCTTGCAAATTTTCTTTTTTTGTTGTCAATGGCTTTAACAATGAACACATGCATAACATGCAACATGGACTGCGAGGGTAACGGAAAATGTCGCAGGTGCGTAAAGGAGAATGAGAAGCAACTCGAGTTGATGGCTCTAGAATATATGCATAAATCCATTTTCCTCAGCATCGACCCTCCGGTGCCTGGTTCTTCAGACAAGCATTACTTTTCAGACATATTTTTGGTTGCCTCTGACCACGATTTTCCTCCCATTCCAGCCCATCGGGTTGTTCTGGTATGTTTATGTTTTTTTCTCCGACGAATTTTTTCCTTTGCTTTGAGTTTTCCATTCGGTGCGATCCCTTCATTTTCATTTTCATGCAGGCATCTCGCTCTGCTGTTTTCAAGGCGATGCTTGAGACTGAAATGGAGGAAAAACGCACCGGAACAATAAAGATCAAGGACGTCTCTCACGACGTCCTCTGTCGTTCGTTACTTTTCTGTATGAGGGAGATACAAACCTGAACGGTAATTTTGCATATGAGCTTTTAATTCTAGCTGATATATATCAAATTAATCATCTCAAGTCATACTGTGAAGAAAGCCTTATCATGTCAATGACTGTGGACGACATGCTATCTTCGTGTGTTTTTGCCAACATACATTCTGCAAAAAAATTACTCAAAGAAACTTTGTCTCGCATCATGAAGAACATGGATATGTTTTCAAAACAAAAGGAATATCCAGAGTTAATGAAGAATGAACCACAGATGATTGCTGGCATATACGAAGAATATGTCAGATTAACCTTTAAACAAGAATGAACAAATCTTGATCGCATACTCCATCCGTTTGGTGTTAGCTTGTTATGATTTTTGTTTTCAGTACTCTTCCTTTTTTTATTGTTGTTTGTTAGTTTATTATCTGCTGTTTTCAGTACTTTTATTGTTGTTTTCATGTTTTCAGAATGTTTGCTGTTGGATTGTTGGGTTTTGTTTATTTTTAAATACTTATTATATTATATAAATATAGTTAAAAAAACATAATATTTTAAAAAAGAAAAATATACATAGCATGACTGTGCCTATGGAGGCGGGCATTTCCTATTGGGGGGCCTAAAGTATTGGTAAATTAAAGAAAATGTTTAAAACCCAATTCTATTGGGTTCAGATAAATTTGTGGGGGGCCTAAAGTATTGATAAAAAAATGTTTAAAGCCCAATTCTATTGGGTTCAGATAAATTTGGAATTGGAGCCGGATCCATATCTTATAAGCTAGGAGACTCATACGTGCAATATAACTGGAATTTAATTAAAATAAAATCAATCAATACAAACACACCATACGGATTGGGTGGAATCTTGTATGTAAGAACAACAACTATGGCCTCCTCATATTTTTCTTAATTTATTACAATATATGCACTAGATAGTTATTTATATTGAATAATAATTTATAGATTAAATAAAACTACCTATTTTCGAAAATTAATATTTATTTCTAGTTTTCAACCAGGGACTAATTGCGAGATTCTACTATGACTAAATATACTCATGATAACTACCACACTAATATATTTGAACGTCATACTCATAAATATACATACAAAGGATATTCGTATAATGTAAATGCAACATTAAAAATAAACTATTACAGAATATCAATTTGGAATGCAATGGTTTCGGGTTTGGGATATGGTTTGTCTTTATGCGCGGGCACTGAAACGACGACACATATTTTCAAAATTTACATGCTACGACACGGCTAGGACACACATAAATATTTATATATATATATATATATATATTATACATGTATTATATTACAAAATACTAAAATTCACATTTTTTAAATTAAATTCAAACCTTGTAAAGATAAAAAAAAAAAAAAAAAAAAATCTTACTGAATTCAATAAGCGTTTAAATAAATGTACGTTACTGGGATCATCATAATATCACACATACTAACACATAATGCATACTTCAATTAATATAAAGTTTAACAAACAAATCCAAATAAAATATCAATTACATATATTCTTACAAAATTTAAGAAGGGCATAAATAAACGCATGCTACTAAAATCATCATAATATTACTAATACTAGCACAAACTGTATATTGCTTCAATTATGATATAGTTTAACAACAAACATGTTCAAATTTTATTTTAATCAAAAACTTTTTAAATCGTGCAATTAACCTAAAAAAATTGTCATTTCCTTGTCGGCACGGCTCTTGGAAGTGTCCAACACGGGTGTTTGAATTAATTTTTATTACACTAAATTATTTATTACACATATCAATTGTGTGACATGTGTATTTTTAGTAATGATTTAATTTAACAAGTCTTAATTTTATGCCCTTGATGATTAATACAACGCACACACTTGTATGTTCTGCTTTTAAATTGCAAAGTTACACTGCAGAACAAGCCCGTCATATATACAATGTATAATGATTTTCTCTCATAGTTTCTGAGAAGAAAAAGTAAAACAAATAATCCACATAGCTTTAATTATTTCATTTATTTTGTTACACCCCGCACTCGGTTATAAGATACCACAATATCCAAAATGAATTTGGTTGTGAAAAAAATTCCGAAATAAAATGACAACACAAAACTAAATTCATATATTTCTAAAAATGTTACTGATGTGATTCGCTCTGTAGAATCAAATATGCGCGAAAAATAAACAAAGAACACCATAATTTCTACGTGAAAAACTCTCAAAAAATGAAGAAAAACCACGGGACATTGTTCAGTATAATCCTTACTATGAAAATTTGATTTGTTACAGGACTTTGACTCCGAACACGAATATCAAACTCCTAAACAAGAATATCAGACAAAATAAACGAAGTGACCGAACAGACTAACTATGCTATCTTCGGAGCATTTTCTTACATCAAAAGTCCAACTTCTTACAATGAGACCCTAATCGTGTATTTATAGGGCTGATCCCGGTGGTTAAATGGTGGGAAATTTGGAACACGATCTCCCCTGATCGCGGCGTTATTGTGGCAAGTGTGTCCGAGAAATCCGCCCCCCATTAATGCACGTTTATTTTCGCCGTTTAATTTGTTGGTTATGCCCGGGTCTTCCGTTAGTCTTTGACCAGTATACCGAGCAAGGTTTAACATTGTTCGGCTATCTTGTGCACGGATGTTATATGTTCGGATACATTCTGTTCGGTACCTGTTGTTTGTTACTTGTATGAGATTTTACCCGATAAAACTAATATGATATATCATATGAAATCAGTTACAAAAACCTTTTTATATCATAATGACAAATGAAACCCAATTTAAACACTATACATGGTTCAGTCAGTCATGCATATATGTCGTTTAGTACGACCCATTGTCTGCCAACATATATGGAAATAAAATTATTTCTCTGCTAACAACTATAACTTTTGGTATAATAATAAGTAATTGATCCTAATAACATACTTATTACTATCAATTCAAAACCAACGTTGATCTCTGAAGAATTTATGTTCAAAATTTCGCTCTAGTTAACAAAGTTTTCGAAAAATATAATTACATGAGTGAAATTTATATAAAAATATTTATGTGAGATTATTTTTTGATTAAAAATTTTTATATGATATTATATTTGATTGTTTCAGATTTTTGTGACTAATAATGTAAAGCCTCAGTCTATTGAGCATTTTTGAAATTTACCAAATATTAAGCACAAGCATGCGATCTACACGTTTTGATCAAACTAGATGTATTATCTCAATGGCACAAGTGGTGCGATCAACTTGTTTCACTGTTTCAACAAAGATTAAGAAAACTGATTAATTAATTTAATATTAACGTATTAAATGTCTAAAAATATGTGTTATAAAACTGGAACCGTGTACATATTTGATGCTGCCTCGTGATTCTTGTCCCCGAATAGATTGAACTCCGTATTGGGATATGCGAAAGACAACTCATTAGATGATTGATTTGGCATACAATATAATATGATTTTATTAAAGGCAATTCATTATTATATATTATTCCAGTATCTGTGTAATATGAATATATATGTTAATGTTCTTAGAATAATATTGTATTATTCTTAAAGATTGTCCCTAGTCAAGTATTATCATGAATTAGAATAATGATAATGCATTTAGACTATTATATATTGATTGATGAATTGTTCATGGATATGAGATATCGAATCAACACATGAGTACATGTTAGAGAACTATGTACTGGACAGACCCACCATGAGAATGCTACATGGATAGTTTTATGAATGTCATAAGCTATTCTCATAGTGATAATAATGTATTGTATATCTTGATATTGTCAAACGTTACCTGTAACAGGGTAAACTATAAAGATACTCATTGGATACACCACGAATTATGTAGAGGGATGTTGAGTGATCAATATAGGATTTGTCCCTCCTATATAACAGGAGAAGTGTTTGGGCCCTTGATCAAGTGAGACTAAAATGCATGGACATGCTCGAATGAGTCGATATGTGATATCGAGCTTATTCGTTTATTCTAGTCTACTTGGGGATCAAGAAATAAAAGATTGAACTATACGTGTATGACTATTCCATGACTCGTGTTTAATCTAAACACATAGGACAAAGGGATTAAGTTACATGGTGAATATTATCACAGGCCATAGATTATGTCGAGTCAATGACATTCTTGTAACTTGGGTAGCCTTGATGTGTTGCTAGATACCGCTCATTGCTTGTGACATAAAATTAGATTTTATTTCACTGCCAACGTTAAAAGATCCTAACGGGTCGCACAAAAGATTAAATTATATAATTCATTAGATGAATTAAGTTGATTAGGAAGAGTCCTAATCATATAATAACAACATGTTATATTATTGAATGGGCCGAACACATATATATATTATATATTATATATATATAATATATATATATATATATATATATATATATATATATATATATATATATATATATATATATAAGTTTGCTATATATATATATAGGGTAATAGATTGTAATTGGCTTAAGGTTTCAGAAGACCTTAGTCTGATTATGATAGCCGCCTATATATATATATATATATATATATATATATATATATGTGTGTGTGTGTGTGTGTGTGTGTGCATTAGGTTAGTGCATGGATCAGAAGTTAATTGAGATTAACACTAAAACATAGCAGACTATTTTTGAACGAGGCGCAATTGTCACCTCTGTTCGTCCCTTTCGGTTGAGTTATTGAGTCTAGCAACTCATTAACATCAACATCCTTTGTTGATTTGATCGTGTGGATACCGTAGAGGCAAAACTTTCGAAAAGCTTTGCTCGTGACTCGTGGACGTGTTGCGTCGAGGATACTGACGAAGTTGAATCTGGAGACAAACTGGTGGCTGAAGATTGAGTGTGAAGGCAAGTAGCAGAGTCACTGGAGGCTGAAGTGAACTTCCCGAGGCTGAAGGTGTACAAACCTTCATGTAAAATCCCTTTGAGAAGTGTTGTTCGAGATGCTAGGTCCTTCACAAGACAAAATGTGGGATAAAACTCAAAAAACACTTGGTTATCATTAGCAAATTTACTAGCGCTGATAAGATTCTTAGTAATACGAGGGACATGCAAAAGATTTTCAAGAACAAAGGAACGTGAAGAAGAAGGCGAACAGACATTCTAATGTCCTATATGAGAGATGGACAAACCTGCTCCGTTTCCCACATGAATCTTACCACTTCCAGCATATTCAGACCCAATAGAAAGATTGTTTAGATCATTCGTGACATGGTGAGTTGCTCCAGAGTCTGGATACCATCACTCCTCTGTATTTGATTCAGAATTGGCAATAGTTAATGCAGCGGATGGAAATTGATTTGAGTATTGATTTGGCCCTCTGTGTTGGGGTTGTTGAGATGGATGGACATTTTGTCCTGGTTGCTGTTTGTGATAAGGAACAAAATCCTTATCAAATCTATAGTAGCATCTTTCAGCTACATGTCCATTGATGCCACATATTTGACATGTTGGCCGTCCAGAATTATTATTCCAGTTACGTCTTCCACCTATATTAAACCTTCCTCGTCCTCTGCCACGAGAAGAAGATCCCTGATTTGATGGGTTCGTATCAGGTTTCTTCTGAAAATTGTAGGTAGTAGCATGCACAGAAGGAGAAGTAATTAATCCTGTAATGTTGTTGGTGTAGGATTCAATCCTACCTTCATGTGCCATGAGGATTGCTCCTACCTCAGAGACTGTCAAACTCTCCACTTTTGAGGTTACATGCACAACAACAGAATCATACTCGAGTCCAATGCCTCCAAGTATGTACAGGATTTGATCATCTTCTGAGATCAAATGACCACATGCAGCTAAGATATCAATGTAGCTCTTCATTTTGTTCAAATAATCCTTCATATTAAGATTTCCATTCTTCAATGTTTGAAGTTGCAATTTATATTGCATAATTCTTGACACTCTATATGAATACTTCGTATAGGTCCATGGTTGGAATCCAATTTTTTTATTCCGCTGCGTTGTATGCATGTTGGATTCCTTAGAGGTTTCGAATCTCATATCGAGGCTATGTGATAAATTGTTTTATCATGTTTGAGTTATTGTTATCATGCTAATTAGAAACTGTAAGAACATATATATGATATGTTATAATCAACATATGAGATATGTGTGTGGAAATCATCGTAAAATATCGTAAAATATATATGATATATTGACGAATGTTATGTATAAGATACATAAGTATGCGCGTGACCGAGCCTATCAAGGCGGGCGAACGTAGCTCAATATTCGGGCGAACGTAGCTAGTAAAGGGGCGATTGTGCCGCGCAAAGGCGGGCGACCGCCTCGCACCATGGCTGGGCGAACGAGCCCATGTGATGGGCGACCGCCACGCCATGGCTGGGCAACCGATGCTTGAGCTTGAGGGGCGACCGGTGCTTGCACAAGGGGCGACCGACTTGAGCTAGAGGCGGGCGACCGGCTCGAGCTTGAGGAGCGAAGGTGCTTGCACAAGGGGCGACCGGCTCGAGCTTGAGGAGGGCGACCGGCTCAAGAGTGGGGCGACTGATGTGCATGGATGGGCGACCAATGTGCATGGGCGGGCGTTCGAGACTCTGTGGGCGGGCGACTCCTGATCATGCGATAATTTTCCTAATTTTATTTTACAGTTTATGAACATAGAATTAAATTTTAAAATATTTAGAATTTAATTCATTTAATTTTATGTCCTAGCATGTTTTATGTGTTGTTTGAGTGTGTAGGCAACAATCATACCCACCAGGCGTTAAATTTCTTTATGAAATTTCTAACGATTACAAGATTTTAAGACACTTTAAATTTTATTATGGGTAAATTTCATAATACTCCCTCCCCTGTGTTTTAGTAAATTTCACGAAATCCCTTGTGTTAATAAAATAGTTAAAAATAACTCTCTGTTTTCATAAGTTCATCATCACCAAACCCTCATGTGTTATATCAAATGCAAAAAAGCCCTATCTTATTTTGAAATCTTACACGAAAACCCCTATATTAAACAAAATTGGCAAAAAAATCACAATATTTTCTTAAATCCAGCGCGAAACCCCATCGATTGTCCAATATACCCTTTAGTTTGATCCCTTTAGACATTTTATCATCTTCTTTAATTATTTCTTCTTTTAATTTAAAACAAATATGAACAAAATTCTAAATTGAATATTTGAAGTCTGTAATTTTGAAATAAATTATAAATATTATTCTGAATTTTTCTTTAATATATGCATGCTTATTGATTAATTCAAATTCTTTTTTTCCTTTTAAATTTTGGATATATTGAGTAAACAAAAATTATATATATAAAACATATATTTTTTTAAATCATAAAATATGATTTTACAATAATAAACATATAAAAAAAAACAAAACATGAGTCATACATAAAAGTATATAATATATTTGAATATTTATGAACTTATTTTATAAAACATTTTAATGATATTAAATAAAACCTATTTATTTGAGGAGGGTTTTTGATGAATTTATGAAAACAAAAGGCTTTTTCTGATTTTAATATAACACATAGGACAGGATAGTATTATGAAATTTACCCTTTTATTTATATGACATGACCACAATTACTTGCCTCATTTAATATTTAAGGAAAAATAATATTCAAAATGTATATTCAAGAACACATATGCTTATAAAGAGTACGTATTATACTCAAACTCACTAGATTCAAGAAATTAAAATTCTCTCTTATCCATCCCTTCCAAAAGGCATTTTGACAACCTACACACAAGCATATTTTGTGGGAAACACCCAATTTCAATTTCAAAGGTAACATTCAGCTCACAGTGGATCGTTGCATCCTATTCAGAAAACCGTTCTTTAGTTAAAAAGCCTTTCAATTTTATGTCATTGTTATATTCAGCACACTATCAGAAATTATTAAAACTATCGACTATTTTTTTGTCCTTAAACCAAAGGATCTTGTCGCCGAAGCTACTCCATGTGTTCATTATTATTAGCTTATTCCATGAGATTTTCATAATCTAACAATGATTAGTAAATAATAAAATTATAAATGGTGTAGCCCACATAGCGTAGCATAAAATATTGAAAGCAGACATTGCTACTATATGAAAAAACTCAAGCGCATCGGTTCTTAGTGTTAAGAATATACAACCAAAAAATTTTGCTTCCCTTGTGAGCTTCTGTCGAAAGATGGCTAGCAAACATAATGTAATCTAACCTGAACCACAGCTTCATTTCCATTTGACATTAATTTGTCGGTTTCAAGCACCTTGTAGCGGAAACCATTGTTGGGGCCACTTTGGATACGCACGCTTAAACAAACTCATGCATAACGTGTCGTGCTGTTGAAGAACCCCATTTAGTATGCATTTCATCGCACCTGAGTTAGGAAAAAAACGATGGGAAAAAAGTTCATATTCATACGAACAATGCCCCAACTTTGCAATAATGTAAACATAGAAATATCTACCACCTATTTCCTCAAAAAGAAAAAAGAAATATATACCACCTAGAGCTGAAACATCACATTGGTTGACAAGAACTAGTAAAGTTCCATGTCACCAATCCAACCAACTGGAACGTGTTTCGTCAGCTTCTACTCTTTGCAGAGAAAAAAGTAACAAAAATATAGGAAAGATAAAAAGTTATCATGTTCGGATGTTGTGTTTTATAATTATGCGCAGGTGAGAAAGGGTCAAAATTTTCGAGTTAGGTTTGGCAAAATTGACTTGAGATGTGAAAATGTCGAGAGTAGCGAGACAGAAGGGAGGAAAATTGCTGCCACGATTATCGAAGGCACTTCATTTTGTATCAGAAACAAAGCAAGAAAATTTTATCACATGAATGAAAGCAGGCCCCTACTATCCATCAGGAAATTCATTTAACAGGCAAAAAGAATTTGCATGCACACGCCATTACATACATATATAAGCTGTTAAACTCGGTATCATTTTCCACGAAAGTAACTTCTCACAAATTTTCACAAGGTGAGAAAAATACCATGTGTGCCTACAGGTTCCTTGATGCGACCGCGACGACCACATTTTGTCCAAACTTCAACAGGCTGCAACCAAAGGAAGATCATTGAGAAACCACCAAACAAATGAATTTCCAATAACTTCATTAGTAAATAAAATTGTGCAGATTTCCTAACCTTGAACCATCTCACATCCTCAGGGTTATGAAACATATATCTCACAGTTGCTTTTGATTTAGATACTCGCTGTGGATAACTGCATAAAATGCATCCTGCTATGTCATTTATCCAATTTTGGAGCATAAATTGAAAACAACATTATCAATACCAAGCAAACCGCAAAACCACAAACTAGGTACATTATGAACAAGTTGCCTAAGCATCAAAAGATGATGATTTGTTTGTACAAAGCATACACGACAAGAAGCCTATATCTATCTTACCCAGTTAAAATAATTTTCTTCAGAGTAATCCTGTCAGGTTCTACACCTCTCAATGAACCAACAGCAGCTATGGCAGGAATGGCATATTCTCCATGACTCTTGAAGGCTATTAAGGGGAGAGATGAAAAAGAAATTGGAGCATAAATTGAAGCTACGGAAAACCTCCCTGCATGAAGAAACCTCTCCATTTTGTGTTTATTAGCATTGATACTGTCCGAGGAAAAAATAGGCCTGCACCACCAAATTTAGAATGAGTTAATCATTTGTAGATACCACGATAGCATCATGTATTTATTTCTTTGTAAAGCAAATCAACAATATAAATTACCGTGATATAAACTGACGGAAGCCAACATGAAACAGGAGTTCTTCTTTTGCTTTAATAGGAGCATTATATGTATCATGTTTCCGAATGCTAGAATCCAATAAAATTGAAATAGTCAGAAAATGGCACTATAAAATAATTGCTGCAACAAAATCAGATAACAACAAAAGAAGCACCTGAAATGGAGGACAGAGATTTTAGATTCGTGCTGCAGTAGGCCAGAGCATATTATTGGCATGGTCTTCGCCAACTTGCTCAACTTAGATGCAACAGTATCTGAAACTTCCTTGATATAAACCCTTACATACGAGCCAACTGGTACAGAGTCAGTTGTGTCTTGTTCCATACCAAGATTTGCAAGAACATGCTTTTGTGTTCTTGGAAAATTATCAAATGTAAAAATTCTGGAATACTCAGGAGGCAGAGATTCCTACAAAGTAATGAAAGTCCTTAGTGACTTTACTTAGAGGTAAGATCCAGGACAGTTCAATTTATTTTACAGAACATACTTTGGGGTCCCATGAAGAGGTTCGGAAAGACTTGACACCTCTGTACTTGGCAAATCGTTTTCGAGCTGGGACATCTAATGGAGTATCCACTTCATCGGGAAACTCTGTATTGTTTGTAACAAACAGATGCAATTAGTAACCGATTAAGATTAGATGGGTTTCAGTAAACAAGAACTTGAGAAGTCAAATCAAATACAATTTAAATAAACTAAATGAATGACATGCTCAAAGATTTCCGCACAATCAATACAAAGTGTATCATCCAAACACCGAACTGTGCAAGGTATCTTCTAGGAAAATTCGAGAGGGTAACAAAATTTAGCCAAACAATGAAACAACCTTAAACTGGCCATATCATAGCTTAATAATTGATGTCAAAAATAAGAACCACTGGTCGGGAAAAAGTAAAAATTAACTACATGTCGGAAAAAAAATTAAATACTGAAAAGGTACCTTCATCTTCAGCGTGCTCTTCTTTGATTTTTCGAATTTGAGCCTCTATCTGCTCTTTTGTTAAATCATCACCTTCCTGAAGAACGAAGTAATCTCATTTACGCATTCAGGAAAAAAAATTAAGGAAACCCATTGCAGCAGGCATGAAGAAAAAGACGAGCTTCGAATTTCTTTTGATTGAAGAGTACGACCACCCACTTGAATGAGAAAACTAAAGTATTCCATTTAAAATTATTGCTCAAGTCTATTGAAGTGCTCTTCGATGGACAAAGTGGACTATTTTCTCTACTCATGAATTAAAAAAACACACAAAAATCAATCATCGGTGGTCTGTCCCAAAGAGTGCTCTTATAGGAACTTGTATTACAGCTAAAAGAGAAATGGACTTTTCATGCCACGTATAATTTCATTGTGATGCACGTGGTATATGCCCCGTGCTTAGATTGCTTGTGCAGGCTATTGACCATTGGTTTGGCCGATAAGATAAAATATTTACCATCATTGAAGAATCTAAGTCAGTTTCTTCATCAGAATCTCTCAAATTCAAGGAGGCCTGATCATCATCTAACTCAAAGCCATTCTCGACCTTCTGATCAGAAGAGCAGGTCTCTCCATCTTCCACCACCATACCATCAGCTCCATCTTCGTCACTGCCCGAATAATCACATTCGGAATCATCCACAATCCATGCAGCCTGTAAATTTTTTTGAGAACAGTAGTAGCATTTAATTACACTGCATAGTTAGTGTGTTGCCAATCTCCATGAAATAAATTTAACAATAAGAGAAAGTTAGAAATTTTTAAACAAGGGAATAAACATGGTCACACCTGGTAGTCAGATGTGCCCTTAGGAATCCTTTTCTTTTTCACCCTTCTCTCCTCCTGATACTTGTCAGCTTCAGCCATTTCCGCCTCTGTTGGCCATGTCTGGATTAAGAAAATATCACAGGTATTCATAGAGATAATGCTATAAAGCTGAAGGAAAGAGATATGTATCAGAAGAAAAAATCAATGGATATTGGAATCATGCTTTTAAGTGCAAAACAGGATATATCCGATTATTGAAGACATAGCAACTGCTGTAACGCAGGATGAATAAGAAATCAACTAATAATTTGACTAAAGAGAAAATTCCATGAAATAAAAGCCAAGATTCCTGATGCCCAAATCGTAATAAAAATATGCAAGGACAGGATCAATTATCCAGTAGCTGAAAAACATATGGAGCACCAATCACAAGACACAAACCTGTTCTCCTGCCAATAGATCTGGGATATTTTCAATGACTAAAGGTTCTTGTTTCATAAGATCAGGGGTAAGGCACCTCACAACCTGCAATATATCAGAAAACAACTAAATCAATAACAATTGAATACAAGAGGATTGCTCAATGTCAAATAAATTTGAAGAAAAACACTTGCCCTGTCTAGAGGGATGCAAGATAACGCTCTGCACTTGTGGAAAGACTCAAGTTTTAATCCTGACATCTTAAACTACTTAGTAAAGTTGTGAGTAAAGACACCATACCGGTGACATATTACCCTAAGTGTTCACTAAGTTTCAAGGCAGTCAGTACGCATTGAAATGCTGTAAAGTAGGTCTATCCTAGATTTGTCTTCCCTATACTACATACAAAAGAAACCAACTGACAGTCTGAAACTCAAGTAAATTGAGTAGCCAGGATTACTCCTTCAATGGCCATCCAAATCCTCCTTAAGATAAAACAGATACATTACTCACATCAATAGCAACTAGACATTCTGATCAAAAAAAAAATAGCAACTAGACATGTTGACAGTCAAAATATTTGCGGTCCAAAAGATTGATCATATGTTATTAGCTTTCATTTTTCAAAGGTATCGGGGAAATAATAATGATCTGATAACTGATGGTCTTGAAAACAAAGCCCAAAGATAAACACATTCATTAGTCACTCCATCGTGTGTTGTGTAACTATGGGCATTGATTGGACATACGTCCTTTTGGTCCACCGAAGAGGGTCAGTTACAGAAACTGCAAGTAGTCACGTCACATAGATGATTCAATGTTCTTTAACTAATACTTCATTGAAAGCATATATCTGCATTAAACAATTCATGGCAGACCTGTACATCATTTATGTCCTCCGAGTCCATGAAATCACCTCCTTTTTTTACATTCAGAGTACATGGATCCTTGAGAAGTTCAATTTTGCACAACTGAAAATCCCCTGCGCCAGTTACATGTACCTGATCCAGAAATTTTAATCACTAACAGATTACACGGCAGCAAATCAACTACAGAGGTTGAGGATATTACCAGCTGATTTACTGAGAGACCACGAGCACGGAGATAGCCTGTAAGGACAAGGGTACACTGTCCTGAACTGCAACTGTCAGCCACAGAATCAACCTAAGACAATATTGAAGCTTTAAACATAAGAAGAGTGAAATTCCTTGACTCTGGATTAAGTAGCATCTAGTTTCTTCCCATAAGTTAGACGCCAATTCACACCCAATCCATCAATCTAGTCAATGACAAAGTATAGGAAGTCTTGGAAGTTGGCAATCTTGTGTATAACCCCTCACTGCGAAACCAATGCATGCAAATGGCCATCTCTCTACATTCTATTCCACCAATGATGTTCCCGTCCTCAAGTCCTCACTTATACGGTCAAATAATTTTGAGCTGAGTTATGAAGATTTGGAATATTTAAAATATTTAAAATCCACTTCAAAGATGAATAAAAGCAGTAATATGGATGATCTTCAAAGATATGCGACTAAAAGCAGAGAGATGTTTGGAATATTTAAAATATTTAAAATCCACTTCAAAGATGAATAAAAGCGGTAATATGGATGATCTTCAAAGATATGCGACTAAAAGCAGAGATGGTTGAGCCGTTGAGGCAATTCTAACATGGTAAAAGAAGTCAAGGAATCTCGTCCTTGGGTTTTTAGTTAAAGTTTAATTATATGGTTGGCTTTGCTTTGCGTATTTTGATTACTTGGAAAGTATTGGGCTGGTTCCCTTTCTTTATATGAGTTTACCGCTTCCAATAAAAGTCTCGCGAATCACTATGAAAAAAACTCCACAAAGAATCACATTGAAAAACTAAGTTCAACAATATGAGATGAGCAGTAACTTACAAGTTGTCATATTAGAATTACTTGATTGGAAATGGAATTCACGCGATGCGATTAAAAAGTAAAAGTAATTCATTCAATCAATTTAAAATAAATAAGACTGGTAGAGACAGTATCTCTATGTTGCCAGATAACTAACTCGCTTCACCAAATCTATGCACCTCAAACTCATTATACGGGGCTTGGGGGGTTTAGTCAATCTTCTATTAAGTGCAAAATAAGTGAATGAAGGTAGGTTAGCAACTCAAATGGGAAAACAACGATACAAGCAATTCAATCAACTAAAAGCAACCGAAAATTTAACTAGACTGCCAAAAACATGTCATGTTGTACCTTTTGAGCCATAAGGTAAGGCCTTTGGTTTCGCCAATGAGGCACCTTAAGCCTATGTTCCTTGAAAAGCGATAGGATCTACGACCACAAAAGTAAGTAAAACGTATAAGTCTCAGGAGCCAAGAAAAACAGAGGATTGTCAGACAACTTTAGTTGCCTCAGTTTGATGATGACACTGTGATGCAAAAGGGTAATCAATTACGGGCGACAAAACAATTTACCTTGTGCAACTCATCCTTTTTATCTGCAGGATAAAACTTACAATCTTCTGGAAACTCAGAAGCAAGTACAGACATGCAGATCTTCTTCAGTTCATTTTTTCCTTTCACGTCATCAGGAAGATCCTGCAGACACCTTAGAGATTTTAACCCATAGCATCCTTCCAATATTCTAAAACTAAGCATAAGGGGCAGGGCATAGAGAGAAGACAATGAATAAAAATCGCATACCCGAATTAGCACCATGGTGCTAGGGAGCCCAAATGTTCTGAATGCCGAAAGACATTGAGATCCAAAAGAATCAATAAAATAATCGGAATCACTCTCTTCAGAAAATGCATTTGGGGATGCTACAAAAGCAATCAAATCAGCAACCTACCCATAAAAAATGTCAGAATAAAACGTAAGGATAATTCAATAGTAACAGGTATAAATCTGCAAATTAAACAATAAACCAGTAAATTACCTTGGCCATTTCCATGCATGCTAGCATATCACCATGAGGTGCTTTCAAGACCTATTGCAGATAGATTTTCCAACAGCATTACTAAGGAAATGATTGGTTAACTCATATGTCATCACGATCACATATTTAATAGGATCAAACGGGCAGTAGCAATAAATATTAGCAAACAACAAGCTCCTAAACATTAATTGGAAATAAGATAAGGAATATTCGATATTTATTGGTGGGCGTGAGAATCCCAAATTTCAGCCTTAACCTCTCTGAAACTCTCGACTTTCAGTTAAAAGGCCAAACTCAAATTCGAAAACCAAACCATGCCCCACAAAATAACATATTTCTGACACAAAAACAACCATGAACGCTAAACTTCTAAACCAATATACACATTGATATTATAGAAGAAACTGGGATGTCCTAAATCCATCATTGGCATACACACAAGATGTCATGGATATTGACCACATTGTGAGCATACCGTGACTCTCAGCTTGTAATCAGATGATGCAACAGCAGGCATACTTGCTTCACTTCTCTCTCCAGATAACAAGGATAGGATGTCTTCTTCAAGAGAGTTCAAGTTCACTGAGGCCGAAAGGCCAAATAGCACCTATGGTACATACATAACGTCACAATGTAAAAAAAAAAAAAGACAACTAGCAGAAACTTTATCAGCATCTTTAGGTTTGCTACTTAAAAGGAGCAAAGGAAAAAAGAGCATACAACAACACGAGGAGGGCTCATTTGTCCTGACAATGCCCTCTTCTCTTTCAATACTGCCGCCCTCTTCTGTTCCCTCATCTGCGGAGTCGTGTTTGTTAACTATAATTTATTCGGTACAAAACAAGTAAAGCCAATCGGCTTATATATATACACATAGAAAACAAGCAATCGCACACAATAATCTACAAGACTTTTAAAGTTACCATCTTGTTGCGCTGGAGTCGAGCAGCTTTCGCTCCTTTGACAACACTAACTTCAGGTTTCGACACTTTGATTTTATCTGACAGAAACAAGAAGAAATCTTGACTTTGAGGTAATCTGTAATCAGAACAGATAAAAAAACTAGCAAAACAAGAACTTACCTTTTGAAGAAATTTTGTGAACATTGCGGGAAGACTTTGAAGCAAATCGGGTTTTATGTTGTTTGTTCGGTTGAACCCTCGAGCCTCCCATGTCACCTGTGAAATTAGGCGAAAATTATCACCAAACTGTGTGAATCTGTGCGGGACGGCGCCGTCAAGTGCGACTCTTCACTGGTCGATGGTGGTGGGCTGGCGGTGAGGCGACGCGACGCGACGCGAGGATGAAATCTGGTTGACAAGTGAGGCGTGAGAATGGCGTGAGAGGATTGAGAGAGTTTTTAGGTTTTTTGTTTTTTTTACACCCAGTCTCTGATTTTTGAACGTTGGCTAGAATTTGAGGCAGAAATATATGTATGGCACATTCATGAAATATATGTCCGCTACCCAAAATTAATTTCAGGCAAGTATTTTAAAACCTGACATCAACCCGAATAAATTTTTTGGGTCGAGTACATAGATGAACCCGACTTTTTAAAAAAACAAATTCCAACCTAATCGTGTCTGGTCATATAACTGATATCCGAATGAAAATGGTCACCCCTAGGGAGCAATAATGGTCGAAAACATATTGTCCCGTATAGGGGAGTAAAGTAACATTAGCCAAATCACTCGAATTGTTTTTGAAAAATAATTATTAAAATATAATTTTTAAGATAGTTTCATAATCTTAACTTTTAAATCGAAGGAATATAAATGCTGGTGAGTAATGAAAACATGGTATTTTATACTTTGGGGAATTGTTTATTATTAAAATTATCAATAATACTTCACTACATTTTTGTATTCCCTCACTCAACGAGTTCATCCTTATATATTATCTTCGTAGTATATAAATTTGGTAAGTATCCCAAAATTCCAATACAATACTTTTGTCCAATTAACATATTGTCATTCCTAAAATACAAAGTTAGCAAGACATGTGGGCTGCCGCCCGTGAGTTTACGAGCCCTTGAGGGTGAGACTAGACATCTAAGCTTTTGCTATTTCAAAAAATAAAAAAAATATGGGCATGGCTCGTAGGTCCATAGACCACGTGTCGTGTTCTAGCCTAAAAAATTATCCGTGCCAACACGATCGCTATATTGGTGAGCAGTCTATTTTTTCATCTTTGTCTAAAAACTAGTAATATATTTTTATCATATATGCAAATAGATTCACACACATATATGATGTCAAATATCGGAAAAGTTACCACGAGCCATTGGTTTAGGGGCATCAGCCCTTAATATGAGGGTGGAGCCCTTAATATGAGGGTGGAGGTCTCGGTTCGAGACCTGAAGAATCAAGCGCTTACCATTAAGCTAAAAATTATAATTGGTAGCAGATGTACAACTTTATATCCTCATAATGACAACGCAAAGACATGTACTAAGCTACATGAGCACATGAGTGCCTACACCATATAGATGCCAATGAGCCACGTCGTTAAGCTAATAGAAGATATATAACCGCACTTTCATTCATGAGTGCACAGAAGGACTTACTAGTGTAAGTAATCCATCATGCATCGTGCGCAGCGGAATATGAAATTTTATGGATTACAAGACACCGGATCTATACAAAGGGGTTCATATCGGATAAAGGAACAAAAGTCTCACCCTTATAGCGTGTTTGAGCCGATTCCACGAAGCAGCACCACATCCAACGCCTTCTTCGAGTCACAAGCAAAACTTATTAAGTTTTGCCTCAACGGTATCCACACGATCAAATCGGGAGAAGGGATAGTCTAAGAACAAGTTGCTAGACTCGTTCTTAAACCGGAACAAGAAGCACACTCGATTCACAATCGAATAATCGCCGGAAATCACTCAAAGTTCCCGTCGGCTATGATGAAGCCGAGAGCACCTTGGAGATTGTAAGAGGCGGCCGAGAGCTTCAAGTTTTAGGTTGGAATGATTATGAAATCAATTGTCTAACAATTAATTATACCAAGTTATTAAAAGGGCTTAATTAAGTTCAAGACTTTCTTAAAGTCTTATGGGCCCAAACCCATGATTTAATTAAGTTCTTTTAATCATTCAATTAAGACTCCTCTTAATTAATTAATTCATCCAATGAATTTAATTTCCTTTCTCGATTTAATCTTTTGTGCGACCCGATAGGATCTTGTAATGTTGGCAGTGACATAAAATCTCATTTTATGTCGCAAGCAATGAGCGGTATCTAGCAACACATCAATGCTACCCAAATTACAAGAATGTCAATGACTCGACATAACCTAGGAACCGTGATAATATTAACCATGTAACTTAATCCCTTTGTCCATTGTGTTTAGATTGAACACGAGTCATGGAATAGTCATACTCGTATATTCAATCTTTATTTCTTGATCCCCAAGTAGAACTAGAATAAACGAATAAGCTCGATATCACATATCGACTCATTCGAGCATGGCCATGCATTTTAGTTCTCACTTGATCAAGGGCCAAACACTTCTCCTGTTATATAGGAGGGACAAATCATATCTCGATCAGTCAACATCCCTCTACATAATTCGTAGTGTATCAAATAGTCGCCTTTATAGTTTACCCTGTTACTGGTAACGTTTGACAATATCAAGATACATAACTCCTTATGTTGGGATCTCTGATGATCACAAGTCGTAAGGATTACATACATTATTATCACTATGAGAATTGCATATGACAATCATATAACTATCCATGTTGCATTCTCATGGTGGGTCTGTCCAGTACATCGTTCTCTAACATGTACCCATGTGTTGATTTGATATCTCATATCAATGAACAATTCATCAATCAATACATACTAGTCTCTATGTATTATCATTATCCTGATTCATGATAATACTTGACTAGGGACAATGTTTAAGAATAATACAATATTATTCTAAGGACATTAACATATATATTAATTCACATTGCACGGTTTTAAACGGATAATATATAATAATGAATTGACATTCATAAAATCATAAACATTGTATGTCAAAACAATCATCCAATGGCATGTCTTAGGGCATATCCCAACAACTAGGCATACACATCCCCCAACAATCCCCCCAAAAAGTGCTTCCTAGGCGACTTGAACATATGACATCGTCCTGATACCAATTGAAGGATCAAACGCTTACCATTAAGCTAGAAGCTAATACTAATTGAAGGACTAAGCGTTTGCAGCTTCACCAAAAAGTTATAACTGGTGGTAACAGTGTAACTCTAGTCTTTAAATTGTATAGTAGCTCAAGCGATATGTTTTGATCGCTCTCAAAGCATGAACAATTATTGCAATCAAACAATTTCCCAATAATTGCATTGATTCTGATACCAACTGTAGGACTAATCACTTACCGCTAAGCTAAAAATTATTGCTGATAGTAGAAACACAACTTTATTTTATTCTAGTGTCAGTACAAACCCCCATACTAATAAATCAAGGTCAATAAAATAATATTCTTATGCATATTTTGATTCACTCATTCAATATCAGTTGTTTCAATTCTTTTGGTTGGAATGCATTTTGCAAAATGTGTCCGGATATTTTGGTTTTTGGCAATATTTAATAACTCCTTACCGTCCGAATATATTAATGTTACAAATGCTATTGCATAGCAATTCTCTAATTGATTTTTGTAATAGTATGTGTCATATTATCCTAAAACAACAATGTTCTTAATAACAGATCAATAATCGAATGTGAATATTCATATCAACGTTGGATTTGAATATTTTCTATTTTCGTCCAAATATAACTATCACTCACACCTGATTTATTTATTTAAATAATATAAAAATAATTATAGTTTAGATAAGATGAAAGTTTAGGTAACATAAAATTTACTAGGCCGGACTCTTAAAGTAACAAACGAAAAATTATTCGGTGCACCCGATGAACCCAAAAATCTACACACATACACAACGTATGTATATATATGTGTATATATATATGTGCGTTGATCTTTGAAATATCGATACATCAAATAATTTAGGTGATAAATATTTGAACAGTATCCCCACAAGGGGACCATACTATCACGCCCCAAATCGTTGGTGCACTCCCCCTTCAATTCCTGTCTTGTGACAATCAGTATTCCAGCCCGTTTCGTGTCCTTCATTCTCAAAAGTTCATTGACTCTCCTTTCTATGCAAAGGATATTCAAATAACATGAAAAAGATGAACTCTAATGCTTCAATTTATACTCTGCAAGAATTTGTGGGACATTCCCAGATGCAGTTTTCAGTCTAAATCTCACTCAGATATGCATGTCCTTTACTTTTTCAATAGAGGCAGTCATATCTTTTTCTTGGTATGTAGCTTTTGCGGCGGCTTGGTTATGTAACTGTTGAACAGCGAGAATATGTTCGTCTATGTGTTTATTTCCTTGCTCTATAGTAAGTGTAAGATCATTGGCTGCTCGATTGTTGTTCGGAAGAT
This sequence comes from Haberlea rhodopensis, assembly GCA_907163345.1. NCBI lineage: Eukaryota > Viridiplantae > Streptophyta > Magnoliopsida > Lamiales > Gesneriaceae > Haberlea > Haberlea rhodopensis. The sequence goes on from CAJQUN010001416.1 coordinate 45,737, forward strand.
GCTCTAAATTTTAGTTTAAAATTTGGTCATTTTCCAGAATTTAACAGCTTTTAAATGATTGTGCTTGAAATGATGGGTTATTTAAAAAAATAACCTACATTTAAAAAATATTTAACAAAATAACCTAAAATATAAAACTTTAATTTTTTGATCCAAAACGCCAACTGAGTTGGCGTGACCAACTTTGGTCATTTTTTTTTATTTGTACAAGTTGGACACGCCAACCAATTTTTTTATTTTTTTTTTATTTTTTTTTATTTTTTTTAAATACATAAAACATAATTTAAAATAAAAAATATATATAATAAAAATATGTCTCATCTTATCATTGTCCAGAAAATATATCAACTCAAATATAATTTGACAATTTTACACAAAACCAAAAATTTACATGATTTTGTAAGTTAATATAAATTGTTCCTTCAAAAATATATTACCAAACATACTTTTATTCTTTAAAATTACTTCTCAAGTTGGCATGTCCATTTTAGTTTTTTTTTTAATAAAAAAACAAATAATTTATAATAAAAAAATATAATAAAATATGTCTCATCTTATCAGGTAAATTGTAAAAATATCGTCCATATTTTTAAAATTTTATGTAAACAATTTTTTAATTATCAAATTCTAAAAAAAATTGCGGCACGGAATGGCCGTCTCGGAACATTATTAAATTTTTTAAATATAAAATTTATATAATTATCTCATCACGTTCCTTGTAACAATTGATGACGTGAAACATTGCACGTGGTTTCACTTCAAACCAAAGAACGAATGCAGCATCATCGTAACGATGATTACTCTTAGGGATGTCAATGAGACGGGTCTAAACTCGTACCCGTATTAATAATGTTCCGCGACAGTCATTCCGAGCCGCTCGCAAACTTTAATATTTTATCAATATAAATATATATTAAATAAATATACCCGTATTAATAATGTTCCGCGACAACCATGTGCAATGTTTCACGTCATCAATTGTTACGAGGAACGTGATGAGATAATTATATAAATTTTATATTTAAAAAATTTAATAATGTTCCGAGACGGCCATTCCGTGCCGCAATTTTTTTTAGAATTTGATAATTAAAAAATTGTTTAAATAAAATTTTAAAAATATGGACGATATTTTTACAATTTACCTGATAAGATGAGAAATATTTTTATTATATTTTTTTATTATAAATTATTTGTTTTTTTATTAAAAAAAAAACTAAAATGGACATGCCAACTTGAGAAGTAATTTTAAAGAATAAAAGTATGTTTGGTAATATATTTTTGAAGGAACAATTTATATTAACTTACAAAATCATGTAAATTTTTGGTTTTGTATAAAATTGTCAAATTATATTTGAGTTGATATATTTTCTGGACAAAACATATTTTTATTATATATTTTTTTTATTTTAAATTATGTTTTATGTATTTAAAAAAAATAAAAAAAAATAAAAAAAAAATAAAAAAGCAAGTTGGACACGCCAACCAAGTTGGCGTGTCCAACTTGTACAAATAAAAAAAAATGACCAAAGTTGGTCACGCCAACTCAGTTGGCGTGACCAACTTTTCAATTTGGTCCCGCCAACTGAGTTGGCGTTTTGGGTCAAAAAATTAAATTTTTATATTTTAGGTTATTTTGTTAAATATTTTTTAAATGGAGGTTATTTTTTTAAATAACCCTGAAATGATTGTGCTTGAAGGTTTATATATATATATATATATATTAGTTTTACTTGACACCACGCAAGGCGCGATGCCCGTGATCAGTTTATTTGATTTTTCGTTTTCTAGTTTCACGTTTCTTAAAAGTCTATTTGATCTTGGCCTGGTTAAACGACAAAAAAGTATCCAATAAGAATTAGGTTTAATAACCAGGAGAAGAGAAATACATAAAATCAAAGGTAAATAATGTATTAGATATTGATTTCAACATAAACCTACAGCCTAAAGTATGCTAGCAGAACTGATTTCAATTTTTCAAGGATTATGTGCGTAGTAGAAAATAAGAGATTCAGACATAAAAAATAAAGATTATGAAATATCTAGGCAACTGTACAATAGAATCTAACATGTTGCAAAGTCTAAAATAGAATGAAATGCAATTACCATGAAGATGAAGCTTGTTTTTCTCAGTCTTGAGATAATAACAAACAAATGTGGTAAATATAAAAAGATACCAAGACTCTAAAATTAATGGGGAAAAATGTAATTTTTTCCCATTTTATTCTTTGAAGAGAATATACTTTCACCCGAACGCTGGAAACAACCCTAGCAAGAGATTTCACTATTCCCTCAACCACATTTGAGCAAACTGCTCTCTATCTCGAAGGAAAAAAATTCTAGTAAAAAGTAAGTATACAAAACTAAACCAACCCAAGAGATCACTTAAGTTATGTGTTTTACAACTGGTCCTCTACATCAAGAGAATGACATAAAAGAAAATAAAAAACGAAAAGCAACTAAAAACAATATACAGATTAAGAAAGCTCAAGAAAATTGAAGCACCGGAGCAAATAAACAAATTCAAAGCATATGATGTACATGTTTAGCAATATGATAGTCATGCCTTTAAGTTTGAAAATGAACTAAAAATGACAGGCGAAAACATATTGTGCACTTTTCATGCATTCACAATTTCTAAAATGATGACAAAGGGACTATAAGATCTCAAATAATACATGGCTTTTATTATTTTAAGGGGCAGATAACAGAACAAAGCATTTTATAAGAAAAAAAATGCATGACTGGCCTTTGTAGGACCTCAACATATTTTCTAGCATTTGCGCCTCCTGTTTAAGAAGCATCCACATCTCAGCCCATTTCTATAAAGACTTTAATCGGCGCACTAGAAAATAAAGTATCTAGGAGGCTTTGCAGGCCCTGCCACCCTTGGGGATGCCCGCAGTTTAGGATGCTACATTAATCTAAAAAGTTTCGGGGTAACAACTGCAGATGTCATTCAGACCACATGCTAAAGTCATATTAAGCGACAAACATGCTAAAAATACATTGTATATCTAGGTAACATATGACTAAAAAAATCTCACAAGAAATGTTCTCATCTCAACTTCATCAGTAGGATCCTCAATGATCAGCCAATACTATCCTTCAATATCGTTCACCCAGTGAATGCATCTCTTGCCATGTTCAGTCTCGACACCAAATTCTTATCCAAAGTACGATTCTTTACATTCCATAGCAAAGGTTTGAAAATCTTCAAGGGTAAAATCTGATCCTAACTGAAATTCATCACGAGCAAGATTTGATTATGAACTTTCAGGATGACTGTGTGCCCCTTTTTTGGTCTTGAAATAAATAGCTTCCGATGTTTTCTCTTCCGTTGTTGTTTTCTTTTCATGGGAACAATCACTGTTTGTGCACTATCAAAGTATTTATATTGTTCGTTTTAAAACTAGTTTGATATTATTTGTGTTGTGTCGTTTGTATTCTGTTTTTAGCGTATGACTGACCTGATTCCAAACCGAATTGCTGAGAATACTTTCCAGTGGTGAAAGCTAGCGGCGCTGAGGTCGTTATACCAGTTCTGAGAAACTCAATGTCATTCTCTCAATTTGAGAAACCGAAAAAGTTGAAAGGTTCCAACTTTAAACGTTGGCAGCGGAAGATGATGTTCTTCTTGACCGCATTGAACTTGACCAGATTTCTCAAAGAGGAGAAATAGTGGAGGACAAACAGGATCCTCAATCTGCCATAATAGTCGAATCGTGGCTGAGTGCTGACTACCTCTGTCATAACTATGTAATGAATTCTCTTGACGATGCATTTTTCAATGTGTATTCCCCTAAAAGAAACTGCGAAGGATCTTTGAAAATCGTTAGAAATGAAGTACAAATTTGACGACGCAGACGCAAAGAATTTTGTAGCCGGACGATTCCATGATTGTCGAATGGTAGATGGCAAGAGCGTTGTTGAGCAATGCGAAGAGCTGCAACTGATATATCATGAACTTGATGCCGAAGGTATGAGGCTAAATGACGCTCTCCAAGTGGCGATGATGATTGAAAAATTCCCACCATCTTGGAAGGACTTCAAGAGCTACCTGAAGTACAAACGAAAGATGATGAGGCTCGAGGACCTTATCATGAGGCTGCGCATCGAGCAAGACAACCAAAAAGTTGACAAGAAATCATTTAGAATGATTTCCAAGGCCACCTGTGGGTGCACAATCATTTTTTGCCTATGAGTGCACTAAAATTTGGCATTGATGCACTATTTTTTGTGCATTGGGCATGATTTTTTTGCATTAGTTCATGATTTTCGGACATTGATGCACGATTTTTGGACATTGATGCACAATTTTGTTTACATTGGTGCACGATTTTTGGACATTGATGCATAATTTTTGGACATTGATGTACGATTTTTTCTACATTTATGCACAATTTTTTTTGCATGTGGGTGCACGATCATTTTTTGACTATGGATGCACGATTATTTTGGCTTGTGATGCACATTTTTTTTGTCTGTGTATGCACGTGCTACAGTAACCTCAGGAGGGTTATTAATGTCATTTCGACAGGAAATGAACCTAAGCGAATTGTTATTTTTTTGGTAGATTAAATTGAATTATTGTTGATCAAGTGGTGCCGACTTGTAAGTGATGAGACAATATCCAGTTTAGAAGAATTCCCGATGGGTTACACTTTCAATCCGATATATATTATTATTTACATAGATTTAAATTAAATTAAGTTTGAGGGTACTTTTCCCAAAACATTCCCAAAATTAAAAAATAAGCCCTCGTTTCCAAATTCCAAAACCGCACTCCCTCTCTCGTCATCAGATCACAGAAAGCCAAGAAGATTATCGAACCAGTCCACCCCCACCCCCCCCCCCCCCCCCACCCCCACCACACACACACACTTTTATTTGAAAAATCCTTCCAAAAGCTCTCATTTTCAAAATTCAGCCCTAATTTAGCTACAGAAAATTGCTCACTCTCCTCGCTCTTATAATTGTCTTTGGTCGCGGTTGAATGTTTAGAAGAAGGAGATGAACATTCGCTGCAAGTTCCGAATCTTTGACTCTTTTCCAGCTTAGGACAGATCAAGCGGCGTGGTTTTAGCTCTGTTTTGTTTTTTCATCGCTGCTGTTTTTCCTCAATGGCTAAGCGCGTGCACGAAGTTTGGAAGGGGAATAACGTGAGATTTTCTTTTTTGCGCTTTTTTGGTACTTTTACTGTTTGTTCATACTTCAAATTTTCTGGGTTCTTATTTTTCTGGGGTTTATGTTATGCTTTTACTTTATCTTGATATACTATGACTCTGTTTTTTTTCTCTCTATCGGTGTTATTAGCATCATAAGAAAAACAGTTGGATTATTTTAAGTTCATTTTTGTGCTTATTTTTGACTGATTGGAAATGGGTCTTCTCCATTACTATTAGGGAATTGTGAACTTTATAGAGTGCTTATCATGATAACTTGGATAACTTTAGTTGAAATATAGGGTTGTGCACTTTATATCTGATGTTGGGGCTTTTACAGCTGGCTCTTACTTTATTGTGGGCTCATAGATGATTAATATGAGTGACGATGATGGATGCTGATACTGTTTCTTTCTTATCGTCGTCTAAATCTGAATCTGAAAAAAGGATCAATTGATCAAGTGAAACTTGTAAGGCAACAGAGATTAATGCATCTGTCACATTTAACAGACAAACAACCTTCTAACTTCTAGAAATATCGTGAGGTGTTGAATGATAAGTTTCTTGATAACTAAATACATGATCAATGATTTAACGGGGCAATGGATAAACATGTCTTCGAATGAAGGTGGCTGTAAAATGGAATTTGGAATGATTCTATGTTCTCAACTATTATTTTTTTGACCTAGAAATCATTTATTCAAGGGATATTTCTTGTTATATAGATATTGAAGATTGTGATCTTAGAATTGTTTAGGGGACATTAGTAAGCATATGCTTTCCTTACTGCATCCCGTGATGTAATTATTTCTCGCTTCTTCAACTTCCGTTCTTCACAGACTTTGACAGCTGTATGTGTACGAGTATCCAAGCCTTTGTGAACGGTCGTACCTACTACCATAGTGTCTCTATGGGTGAACATCAATTGAAGGAGAATACTAATAAAATGTATTCCTGTATTGGTCCATTCTTTAGAGGTCTCCTTGATTTTCTGTATTTCAAAAGTTTTAACGATTTGTAAAAACTCCTGTGCATCAAGACTTGAAATGCTTGCTATCTCCATCATGATTACAAAAATGGGATGCTGATGCCAGAGCTGGTGGAAAAATTTCTCGATTAAATCATAACCCGTGTTTTGGCTCACTGAAGCTTATACATGCTACCGACTTGAGTTTGCAACCAAGATGCTAAAATAAAAGTGTAGTGTCCCTTGATCAGGGAATGGTACAGCTAAAAAAACTGCCGTGCCTGTGTATCTGTTTTTGGTGTGTTCACGTGCTTGTGTGTCTCTGGAGTCATAGAATTTTAACACAACCGTAATGACGTGGGAACTTGTATCCATTGTGGTTAGATGTTTTTCTTTGTTAAACACCAAAAGGGATTAAAGTGTGGCAACTCATGATTATGAATGTCACTATTTGGTTTTATTAAATTATTTGATACTGGTCTGGATTTTATGGATTTAATTACTTATTTATCATTCACCTCTTGCAGATCTTTTTCCTTGGGGGGAGGTTGATTTTTGGCCCTGATGCGAGATCATTGCTTGTCACCTTATTGTTAATAATCGGCCCCGTCGCTGTTTTCTGTGTTTTTGTTGCAAGGCATCTTCGCCATGAGTTTTCCTCATATAATGCAGGATATGCTATTCTGATTGGCACTATTGTCTTTACAATTTATGTTAGTGCCTAAACTCTTTTACACTTGATGCTTCCTTAACTAATGTGGCATGCTTTAAATTTTGGTTCGCGTATACTTTCTTCTGCCTTCTGAATGCTGTCAATCATAGTTGTTCTAAGCATCAAGGATGTGTGGACATTTGACGGTGCGATCCTCTTCTTTTTATTTGTAGCTCATATGCATTAGTGTTTTGGTTTTATCTTTAACATTTCCTAAACTTCCTTTAGACTACATTATATTTCATTTGGTAAAGCATAGTTTGCATCCGAGGGAGCTGTCACACAAGCAGGTATAGTTGATGCCAGAGAAGGCTGGTGGTGAGGGTCCTGTGCACTAGAGAAAAAAAAACGATACTAGCCATGTAAAAATGAAACATTGACTAGTTGTTGTTGTATCTATACCTATATATTAAGCAACGGCTCGTCCTAGTGACCAATATCTCTGTGGTATGTCAGTGTGTGAAATTACCTAAACACCCACTCTCCTCTTTTCCCAACAGAGACATTTTGCCAAGTATTTACTCATTGACATAAAAAATTCTCCTTGTTATTATAAATTATATTTAATTTTCTTTGTCATAATATATAAATATATATGTCTAGTTAGAGACCCTTTTTGATCTCTTGGTGAAGCTCCATATAAAATACCCAAGTTATCCACTCTACTCTTCATTCAATTGATTGGAATATATAAAAAAAAAGACCTCCTTTGCAATCAATTTACCATCTCTTACTTTTCTTTGTAGTATGCCCCCACCCCCCCTTTCCCCCCAAACAAAAAAACTATATGTTACGAATTATTCAGCAATTCTTTTTTACTATTTAAAGTTTTAATTTTTGAATAAAATTCATTCATATTTTCAATTTATACAAGATCAAAATATATTAGATTTACCGTTTCACATACGCAACGTGTGCATCTATTACTAGCTTAATTATATGCCAACGTAACTAGTACGTATGTTCAAGAGTGATTATCAAAGCATTTGCTGGATAAAATGATTGTTGTTCTGCTGTCTCATCACACGTGAATTGCAAATTAGCTCCATCAATATCTTATGCATTGATTTCATTACCCGTAGATTTTTTGTATTCGTAGTATCTACTTCCCTTTATTCCAATTATGCAATCCACTTTCCTTTATTCATTGATCTTTTTACACTTCTCCATATATTGTCATTTTTCTTGAGGCATGCTTTATATTAGTTCAAGTTTTCTTGGTTTATAATGGGATTTAATTGACAGGTGTTGGTGCTTCTTCTTCTTACTTCAGCTCGGGATCCAGGTATTGTACCGCGTAATTCACATCCACCTGAAGAAGAATTTCGCTATGACAATTTAGCATCAGTGGAGATGGGTGGGCGACAGACACCAAGCCTCCAGTTTCCTCGAACTAAAGAAGTGATGGTTAATGGACTTCCTGTCAGAGTTAAATATTGTGATACCTGCATGCTCTATCGTCCTCCTCGTTGCTCACATTGCTCCATCTGCAATAATTGTGTGGAGCGTTTCGATCACCACTGCCCTTGGGTCGGCCAGTGCATAGGATTGGTATGACAGATCATAATGAGACTGCTAACATTTGGATTCTCCCTTCTTTTCCTTTTTAGATGCATTATATCTTTATTTTTGACTGTGTTTTTACTTTGTTGCCCTAACTGGCTGTTCAATTCTTCAATGTGCAGAGGAACTACCGCTTTTTCTTTTGTTTTGTTTCTTCTGCTACACTTCTTTGCATCTACGTGCTTGCGATGTCTGCTTTGTACATCAAGGTTCTAATGGATGATTACCATGGGACTGTATGGAAAGCAATGAAAGAATCTCCAGCATCTGTAATTCTGATGGCATATTGTTTTATTTCCTTGTGGTTTGTCGGTGGACTGACCGGGTTTCACCTTTATCTGATAGGCACAAATCAGGTTAGATTTTTTGTTTTATCTATTTGTCTTCTTTTATTATTATTGGTTGCGTTGCTTCTTGTTCACCATGATTGTTATTGTGTTGGTTTTTAGAGTTTGGTTTCAATTAGTCAAGAGGCTGTAGAAAGAGCTAATGTTGTCTGTGCTCTGGAAAATTTGTGCTGTTTGTTATCAGAGTTTGTCGGCACCTTGACAGCCAATCATGGAAATCATGGTTCCGACATAAGTGATGTCCTATTTTCTACGCTCTTAGGCGCATACTGGCACGTTCCCTTGTTCTGGAATCCATCATTATATTTGGAAAAAATAAATTATGTAGATGGACGAAGGAAATGTGTTGACATTTATTTGAAAGGAAGATAAATGTATTCAGGATTACCTCTTTTTGCGAAAAGAAGGGAAGCGTGAGGGTGGTGATTTGGCTTGGCTTGGAGAGAGAAAACCCGGAGGAGGGTGGTGACACGGTTAATTTATTAGTCACATTTCCAAGTTCAATCAAAAGTTCAGTAAGGATAGTACCGCATTGAGATAGTTCTCTTGAATGAAATTGATTTAAAATGAAAATTTCTCCCTTACGCCCTTTTCCCTTTTTAAATTATAGAAACTCCTGGTGGTGTTGGCTGTTGAGAATCATTATGATATCATGTGATATTTCCTCGATATAGTTTTTCATCCGGTTGCAATTAATACAAGTTCCCCTTTTTTGACATGTTTTTTCAGACAACCTACGAAAATTTCCGGTATAGAGCTGATAACAGAATCAATGTTTATGATCGAGGGTGTTTAAATAACTTTTTTGAAGTATTTTGTACGAAGATAAAACCTTCGAAAAACAACTTCCTAGCATTTGTACGAGAGGAACCACAAAGGCCTCCTCTGCCTACTACCAGGGATGCTGAACCTGTTGATACTGGCGAGGATCGACGCATGAAGGTGGAAGATGATCTAGACATTGGTGGAGATCTTTTGAAGATCTCGCAGCGTCACAACATTGAAGATATCGAGGCAGATATTCGTAGCAGAGGGAAGCGACATTCCCCATCATAATTCCTCTGAAGGTGATTCTGTTTTTGGATCTGATAGACGAATCCCTACCATGCAATCAGATGTGAGACACTCGAGTTGGGGAAGAAGAAGTGGAAACTGGGAGATTGGATCAGAGGGGACATATGCTACCCAAAAAGAAGCATATCAATGAGCTCAAAAAGGGAAGTTAACGAGATTCATGGTTAGGAAAAGGTAACATTTCTAGATGTTTGATTCTGTTGTCGCTTTTGGATTTTGGAGGAAATATGCCATGTGTTTAATATTCAATCTTAGGCAGTGGGTTCAAATGTACTTCATATTAAGGATACTTTTTGTCCTCTGATCTCAATCTAATCTTTATTATTCATGTAACGTGAGGGGGAAATAGCCTTTTTCTTTCTTTTCCCTTGTATTGTATTTTCCCTCAAACTTAACTTGCTTCTTATTGATTTGTTGTGTGGCCATGTGTTTTCTTGAATTGGTGTTCTTTGTGTAAGTAACCTCGGAGGTCATATTTATTTTATGATCTTTTTAATTTATTTACTTTCATTTTTAGTATGATATTTTTTCTTGTTTAAAACCATCCATTATGGATAATTCTGCGATGAATCGTGACGAATATTCAGTTTGATCTTATGTCTACTCTCGGGTGTGCTCTCCATGCATAAAGAATCAGTGTGAAAGAGAGACATTGATGATTTTTGTTTGATCATAGAAACCGAATTCTGCTGAATAATACTCATATTTATGTTTGAGGTCAGGTTTGAATTTTATTGAATTAGTTCTAGTCTCAGTCGAAACTCGAATAATGAACTATGTTGAGCTCAAATTTGACTCTTTATTTGGATTTGAACTTAATTATCAATATAAATTCTGAACATAAAATTCAATTAATTCTTACAGTTTAACAATATTAACGAATATGCCTAAAAGAATTTGTGGTATATTAGCATATGAATAGGCTCAAATTTTAATATAAAACATATTCAAATATGCTCTGAGTGCAACTTCATTTTAAAAAATTCTATGTAAACTAGATAATATGCAATTTGTTTTGAAATGATGGTGAGTTAATATTTTGACTGTAAAATGATCAAACATCAATAATATATCCTACAATATCGTAATATAATATACTTGACTATTTACGCAAATATTTCTGGGAGTTATAAAATGATATTGTATAACCGGAAAAAAAAACACATTTAATATATTATCTACATTAAAATTTATAAAAATAATAAGTGGACATGAACCATGAGAGGAAATTCATCATCATAATCTTCTTTTCTTTTCTTTACTAAATTTGTGCCAAACTACGATTACACCAAGGATTATAGTCTGTCCATGCAAGAAGTATGATGTATTCTACAATCATGATTCATGACACCTCCTATAGTAACGTATATGGAAGCCAGTAAAGACAGATCCCCTCTCGTCAAAGGTAATCTGGGTTTAAGTTTGATTTGGATATGCAGATCTGTTTTTTCATGGAGGTCTCGTATATCTAATTTAAATTTGATCCATTGATCCAGAGTTAATATATACTCACCCCTCGTCAAGTGATCTTTTTTTTATTATAAAAAATGTCTAATTTTCTGAATATTCAAGTCTCCCCCTCCCTAAAATCCTAAGTTCATTAAATAATACACCAGTCTCTGCTACCAAAACTCAAAAGGAACATTGTACAAGCCTTGTTTTATCACAAAACAGTTGATACATCTACAATTGGTAATACTGCAACAGAATAATTAAAGATCCATCCAAGTTTACAGAGAAAGATACAAAGAACAAGAACCCTCAAGTCTAAAACAAAAGAGAAAAAACAAGTAGAAAAAGGTTCTTGTATGAATACACTTTGCAAGAAGGTGATAATAATTTATGAAAAAAAACTTGAACTTTATTTTCTTTTGGAATCACAGAACAACATAACATCCAAAGAATTGATGAAAACAAATATAAATTTGTGGGTTCCAAATTTTTTTTTTTTTTTTTTTTTTATCTACACACAGATCACCCCACACCTTCTTCAAATGAAATCTTTCCACTTCATGTTCATCGAAGATCGAGATCTTTCCCTTTGAAAATCTCCTGTTTCCTGCAGTTCCATGAAAACTTTCCACGTAAAACGCACAACAGCTTGTATGTTTGCCACATTTAATCACAATCCAACCCACAAACTTCGAGTATTATACCATCTCTTGACAAAAACGGGTTGATTCGCACCCACAACAACGAGAATATAGAAGCAAGAAGAATAGACCACACCACAATGATAGTGGGAACCCTGTTCTGTCTTCCCATGAAACCTTTGAGGAAAGGGTATAAATGGAGAATGACCCAAATCGCGAAAAACAAACGGCCAAATAAAGGTCCCCATGATTCGTACCCATTGCTTATGGCATCCGATATGCCAACTACAACTCCAATGATGTTGATGATCATTAGTGTCAGTGGATGGGACCAACAAAGATGTCCATTTGAAGAGATAGAGCTCGGAAAATCCTCCATCATCCGCGCCTTTGGATGTAACAGTGAAATTTGTGTTCACACCAGCCAAGACCTTAAGGAGACCTTGGATCAGAGCAAAGAAGTGAGCTGAGACACCACCCGATTACCCAAAATTGCTCGTTTCTCCACATGTCATCTATCCCAACATGCCCCCACCGAATTCTAGGATACTCGTTGCAGCGATTGATATAAAGAGAGCCATGAAAGTATACTGGCGTAGTTGCTTATCTGTAGATGAACAAGAAACATATCAGCACCAAAACCATGTCAAGGTAATAAGAAAGTATCCCCTCGATGTGATCTTGTTAGAAATCAAAAAATATTCTAAATTTAATTTATAATATCACGAGCCGCTTAATTTATGTTCTGTGTTGCATGTTTTCGTTCATTTTTAGTATTAGTCCCCTATTTCATCCATATGGAGCTGGAAAAAATTTCGATATATCATGAAAAGTTTACTGAACTAGCTCAATTCTGTAACAGGGCCTACCTCAGGGACCATGAATTTTTTCCGGTGAGGAGACAGACTGCTGGCAAGGTACAATAAGCAATCAAGGGAATAGACGTCAACGGATAGATGATCGAGTTTATGTACGAAAATCTCTCTAATGGTTTCAGACCACACCCATATCCATACCAAAATCGGGCAATGCCTGCTCAAGAAATTTCAACTGATCCCAATGCCCATCGAAGAACTTGGTGCAGACGATCAGAAAAGATTGATGGGGCCGACCCTTGAATGCAGGCCTTTTGGGTATGCAGTACACAGATCGCCAGCCATGACATGCATCTTAAAACCGGTCAAGATATCTTCAGTAACAGAACCGTAAATCCATCCAATCTGGCAGAGTAGAAGTGTGAGAATATATAGATAAAGAAAATGTTGCGAAGAAAACTTTATTTGCAGAGAAAACATACCTCTCTACCCCATTCAGTTTTATCTTCATAACCACAACTAATGACATGAATAGCTTCCTTTAAGAGTGATGCAGATGTTGCTCCGCAAGGAACACCACCGTCTTCTAGAAGTGCTGAAGCAATGAACACCGGTGACTGTCCAAATTTTTTTTCGAACTTTATCTGGGGCATGAGGGATGATTTTTCTCGGTCAACTCCTGCCGAAAAGAAGGGGAAACAAAAGCATTCGTTAGATTCTTGAAATAAGGTACTGATGACTCTTTGACATTTTTTATAGGATAAAGCTCTGTAATAAAAACATATAACTTATGCTAATTGTGCAACTCCAATTATTTAAATTGTATAGCAATTCAAATAAACGCCAAGTTTAGATCATGGCTGCCATGTAGAACAGCGAGTGCAGTTATTGCAACCCAACATTTTCAACTCACCTTCGATTCCTTCCTCGATATTTTCCAGAGAATGAATCTGCGTCGAAGCTTCCCTAACCTTGGTATTTTTCTTGTTATCCTTCGACATCTTTTTCTTGTTCTTCTTTCTCGATCCACAACACCAGCAACACCATTTTGGCAAACAATTGCATGTTTTACCAGGGGGCTTCGCCTTCTTGGGCGCGTCATATCCATACAGTGCTTGCCTCCTGAAGACACATCCAGTTCCAACGTAGTATTGGACCTTGGATCCCATCAAGTCCTTTCATAGTTATCTGTTAGAGAATCATGAGAAGTTAGCTTACTAACATCATAAAACTAAAACAAAGGGTTGATACAATATTCAAACACGAGTCTCACATACATCGAAAAAGATAACATTGCGATTCGAATATCGATCATGCTTATCAATCCCATCAATCTCTGAGGCAAATTGCACGTAGCATATTTTCTTTCCAATATTGAGGGTCCATCATGAACAACATAGATTCCCTGAGAGCTTTGCTGTTATTTATATAGTGATCACAATCAACATTGAGCAGGTAAGGCGCATTGAGGATGACAGCCGACACCCTAATCTGGAATTAGGATAAATAAGGGGAAAAAGCAAAGAGAAGTGAGTAAGATAGCTTTATATGTCAAATTTAATATCAAAGAGAAAATATAACAAGATTGAGTTACCAAAGCATTCATAGCACCGGCTTTTTTGTGATGATCTACCAAACCCCGGCCTCTTCTCACGAGAAACATATATAAGCTGAGGCAACTCATTCCCCTCGATATCCCGAAACACCATTTTGACAAGGACACCTGCAGAGAGAAAAACAAAATTCAATTGTTAAATAATATGTTGCTGTGTCTTCATCAAATAGGAGGATAACAGCAATGGTAATTTTTATTATACCTGTATCATTCCCGGATGGTCTCTGACATTATTTCCGGGCCATGGAGTTCCGTCCTGCATTGTCCAACCATACCCTCAGGAACCTCTGTGCGCAGTCGCAAACCAATCCATTTATTCGCACTTTTGACCTCTTCGTACTTCCCTCTGCATGAAGATAGTCACAGCAGACAAGTTGCAGGCCATCAAAGTTGAATCGAAACAACACTTCCAAGGATGACTAGATTTTCACGGTACTCGATTGACCTAAATTTCACATTTCACAAAGAAATGACAGCATGATCATAGAGAAACATTCTCAAACAGCAACAGTAAAAAAGGAGGAGACCTTCATTGCACGGCGTTCTCTCACAAATGTTGGTTCAACCTTGTCTTTCAAATAGTCGACCTTTTGAGCAAATACCATTCAGGAGCCCTAGGCTCTATGCTATATTTCTTGCAGAATGGGACCCATTTTCGGGCAAACTCAGATGTTTCAGAAAGAGCTTCAAAAGTAAGCATCGCAGCACCATCATCAGAGACATAACATGCAACCTTGTCGATTGGATAATCCACAGCAAGTATAGAAAGAACTGTGTTTGCAGTAATGAGAGGCGGCTCTTTCATTGGATCCACCGTACTCACGAATATGTCCACAGGAGCTAGCTCTGAAGGCTTTCCTTCTTTCTCATACCTAATAATTGCAATCCACATGGATTTATAAATAAATACAAATTACAATACAACAAATAGTGGATGGAGGAAATATAAAGATAGATTCTACCTCAGCGAGAGCCTATCCAAGTACGTTCTCTCTCAATTGGGCACCACTTTGGACAGTTGATCAAATATCCACGACACAGCGAACCAGATCTCACATATAATGGAGTTAACCATAATCCATATGCATTTCACAGGGTGAAGATCCTATAATGGAAGAACACCCAAGAACTGCCATCCGTAGCACAATGATTATTCGATACGGGCTAATCTTGCTTGAAGCAATCGGTACTTCCTGGAAAAGTGGCTGCCTGCCTTCGGTCCATCCTGAAAATTTTAACGGAATGAAATGTCTAACAAGAATTGTTTCATTACAATGTACAAAATTAAATTGGTTTGCTAATCTTTTTACTAAAAACCGAGTGTATAATAAGCTTTCTTGAACAATCCTAATGATATTTTATAATTAAGCAAGTGAACTAAAGATGAATGGATCTTGAGAATAGAGAGATTTCAAGGCTGACAAATACATTCGAAATCATATTCCGGGTTAACACAAGTTCCAACCTTCTAAATGTTTGGTATCCAACATTGTTACAACTTGAAACTTTTATACATTAAAATTTTCTCCAATTTCTGTCATTAGAAAATGTAATAGAACTTTGAGTACAAAATATTGGCCTTGCTATCCATAGGGTGCCCATGTAGCAAATGAAGATAACAAATCACATTCTACCAAGAAAAAAGAAAAGAAACTTTGTCCACCAACAATGGTTTCTTTAACTAAATCTTGTTATTAAATTCCGATTATGAAATGAAAGAGTTGTTACCAAGGCAACAAGTCAACCACTCACTAATACATAATTAAATTTAAGAAACTTGGAATCAATTGAATTCACACAAGAAGCCAAACCACCGACACTTCTATAAAGAATATAAATGAAAAAAAAATCAGAGAAAAGGACCAACTTGGGTAAATCAGGATCATCCAGCTCATCTCCATCAACGCCACCTTTATCTCCTTGATGCCTAACCACTTGAAGCTTATCATTTTGCTTTCTCTTCCATTCCTCCATTCTTTCTTTCCAGGCAACGGTACCGTAACCATATACAGCTAAGTCTTTCTTCGGATCCATCGGCCGTGGTGGCACTGAAATGTCAGTAGGCAAGTAATATTTGTCACCAAGAAGAAGAATTTAAAATATATATATATAATTAAACCAAGTTCTAGGAAACTTACAAGACATGGAAGAATCAGAGAATGGAGCCGGATGGATTCGCTTTCCACGACTCATAAATGGTGGGATAATAAGAGCATGCTTGTCGGCAGAAATTGCATCATCCTTCATAAAGGATTCGAGATTTCAGTAAAAATTTTAAAAATCAAAACACTTTAACATTATCAAGAAACATCGAGATTCAAGGTTTGTGTAAAATTTTCAAATCAAAACATCTTTTCTCAAGAAACAAAAATCAAGAAAATATTCAAGCCCAAGCCTACCTCTTGTCCATAAGTAAGAAGAGGGATATCTGAGTCAAGATTTGAAGGGTCCACTTCCGATGGAACGGTGACCCCAGAAGTACTCCGGCCGATATTATGGCGAGAAAAGTGGCCTGCTTCAGAAAACTGCAAAGGGACTCTCCTATCATCGCCGTTATAGTCAAACTCATTCTCCAAATCATCAAATTCATCTTCGTCTTCGTCTCCATCGACTCTAGGACTCCCTGAAAATGTAAGTAGGCCGGTAATTAAAGCATTACCAAAAGCAGTAAGAAAGTCTCAGAAGACTAATTACCTTTAATGCGTTTGTATCTGATTTTGCACTGAGGACAAGTTTGATTACCCTCCCTTCTTTCATATTCATAGCAAGATCTACACACGGGGAATGCACATTCATTGCAGGCAATAAATGGATCCCCATCCACGGTGAATTCAATCTCATCCCCACAAATCTGGCAAATTTGTGCACTCAATTCTTTCACAGAAGTCACCTGTAATTAGAAAAATAGATCTTTGAAGTGTGAACGGGGTACCAAATCAAGAAAAGACAAATTTTTTTTTTTACAATTAGTGAGACTACTGATTTTGAAGCAAAGTAGTGGAAATGCAGGAAAATCTAAAATTATTAAAGAATGCAACTTAGGTAGAAGTTTTTGACCGGCTCTGAAATCTAGAAAAGCTAGAAAGAAGGTAAAAAGAAACTTTCAGGAAAAGACATTCACATGACACAACCAAATTGTATCAGGTTTAACACAAAACAGCAAATTATACAAACAGAATCATATTAAGATATTGGTAAATCTGGGTTCCCAGAACAAAATGCAACAGACATTGAAAAACCAGAAGTTAACCAAAGTGCATAAACACTCAAAAAATTAACCAAATTTATCATAAAAACAGTTTCACCAAGTACAGTCCATTTGAGAGATGAATCCATGAAACAACATAATGATGAAAATCTTTTCAAACACTCACTCTTCCAATGTCATCAGCATTGATGACCACAAATTCATTCCTATTGTGTGAACCAGCCACAAGCCTGCCTTTAGTATCCATCCCAAAAAGAAAGAACAACTCAAAAACCTGAGCCTCTTCTCTCCACTCACACACAAACACACACAGTTACAGGTAAAATGGAAAACCAAACAACCCCATTTGCACCCACGTCGAAGAAAGAAAGAAGGAAATGTAAAGGGCCTTGATTTTTTCTCTCTTCTTAAACAGACAGCCCCTTCGCATTAAACAATCAACTGAAAATGATACCTCAACAGACACTAGAGAAAACAAAGTAATATCAAATTTGGAGATGAAAATGGGTTTTTTATTGCAATGACTTCTTTTGGTTATGGGAGTAGTAGTTTTGTATTGTGCGTCTTATTACCCCTTGATTCTTTTCTTGAGGGAAACCCCCTGTTTATGAGAAAGGGTCCCTCTAAATACCGTCTCTTTTCTATTCTCTTCAACTTTTATGCTGTGGTGAGCTGGCGGAAGCTGTTGTGAGTAGATCATAGAAAGAATCATTTGCCACGGGGTTTGAAGACCGGATTTACAATGACAAAATTGTACGTAATTTGTTTGTTTTTTTTCGAAAAGAGAATTCAGGAAAAAAAAGAAAGAAAAAAGAACAGGAGTTAAAGAGAAGCGTTGAAGATTCAACGCGGTAATATTCAAGGAACATGGTCTTATGTGATGGATTGATCGAATCGTGAGTAAAATTATAGGTTACAAAACAGTAAGAAAATAATGAGCTCTCCAGATGGATAATAGTTTATAATCAAGTTCTAGTTGCGTTTGATGTATAAAAATTGATTTAGCCCTACCTTTTACTTGAAAAAAACCGTAAGAAAATCAAGCAAGAGAGGGAAAGATTTGTTTGGATCTGCATTTTATTTATGGATCAACTCAATATGATTTGCATTAAATTATTTATATATTAGTTTCTGTATAAATTAATTAAAAGATATTGTTTTTAAATATTGAGTTTTGTTATTTTTTATTAATAATTACAATTAGCATAAAGATGCAACTTAATTTTTTATATAGTAGTCCACAAATAACAGCTTATAATTTATTTGCACTATTTATAAATTTAGATATATTGACCTGAAAATTAAAAAGATGGTCGATTCTTTGTTTTTTAAAACAAACCAATCATCAGTTTATAAAATATATTGATTATATTTATTCAATTTCATTGTTTTTCTTAAAGAACTTTGGGAAATTTTGCATGATTTTATTTAGTTACTGTTGAATTATCGTCTCATTTGAATTGTTTGATTTATTTAAGTACTGTTGAATTATCGTCTCATTTAAAAATTTGGTTTATAAAGAGAACGAGCAATTTATTATTTATTTTGTAACACCCCACTCACTAATGGGTCGGTTTGTTCCTCTTTTTTGTAGAGTTTTTTACGAGTTTTAAACCCAGAACATCAGCTTTAGCCAGAAGCTCCGATACATGTTAATTTATAGTCACATCTAAAAACATGGGCTTATAGATATGTTGGACAATTTATTATTTATTTTGCAGCATGACGTTAGCCAGATACTCTAATACCATATTGAATGATCGTCTCATTTAAACTTCCGAGTATAGTTTACTATTTATTATGCTGTCGATAGCGAATCTATCATAAATTAAAATAAATATATAGTCGTTGTAATTTAAAATAAAAATTATATTTTTATGATTTTTTTAGAATTTAGTTGAATTGTATATGAATAGATATATTTCATGAATTCGAAGGTGCGAACAACAAGGAAAGTATTTCAGAGGCATTTAAAGACCGAGCATGTGTAGAGGAATGCTCACACATGTGCCAACTTCTTTAATATATAATTATTATTATTTAATAATTATTTATTTTTTCTATTTCTGTTCATCTGTTATTTAATAAAAAAAAATCACTTTAGTATTTAATTTTCTATTTTTCTTTATTTATTTATTGAGAGGTGCGACAGTATTCTAGCTAAACAAAGCAAGTAGACCCTTTTGGATGCTTCTTCTGTCGGTTGTCTTTGCATTTACTGGTAGTAAATATACAGTATTATTATATCAATTGTTATTAAATTAAAATCAAATAAATATTATTAACTCAACATATGGCTGGTAGAACAAACCAATTATTATAACATATTTTTTTGCTTGTAATAATGAAAATACTCTCGTTAGAGGGGTGTTTTAACAAATCATAAGGGCATGTTGTCTATTTTCATATCACATGTATGTAAATTGTATCTGATTGAAACTATATGGTGATAAATTGATACTTGATAAAATTCCGTCAATTCTTTTTCTAAGTTTATATATAAATTACTTCGTTATGTTATTCTTTAGGTTCATATTACCCCTTATGTGCTTCAAAATATGTAGATTACCCCTTATCTTATTATCTTACCATATTATAATGTCTAAGCCCCATATACTAACTACATTGGTATGTCAAATGGTTTGTTGTGGTTCTTTGTTGCATCTTTGAAATTGTAATATTAACCAATGTATATGTATCATTTATTTCATTACACGTATCAATTCGTATGCATTATACATTATGTCACACACGCAACGCGTGTGCGTCGTCTGCTAGTTTAGTATAATTTACCCCCTTTATTGTACAATTGACATTTTAATATGTAATCTCAAACTTAAGATATGGCGCATTGTAACACAGAACATTCATGGAAAGAGTGTTTTGCACATATTTTCATATCAATGAGGGGGTTAATTTTCTATTTCTAAACTATAAATGGTAAACTGACTATTTTCAAATTAACACCGAGTTCCGTGTCAAAAGGCTTAACTTTTCAATAGTAAGATGAGTCGTTCTAGCAATAAGTTGGTCAATAGACACTTGAGATTTGGTCGAGCAAATAAGACAACTCCTCTTAATTGTAAGAAATTCTCAGAATTAGAGAAAACTAGATCCACTCTGTACCGGAGAGGCGTTGACTTTAATTGAGAACAAAGACCATGTTTTATATTGCAAAATTAGTTCGGATTTCAGAAAGATCATAAAGACTCGGTTTGGTGGAGGCTAAATTTATTGTAATTTAAAAAATAAATTGGCAGTAACATGGCTTGTGAAAAACCTATGTTGTACTCCGAGTACACGGACACCGGTGTTACACGGTTTAGAAATGTCCCGTTATTTTTCAAGAGATTAATTCTGACACATGTCGCATGCAACCTGATGCATCGTGGATACACTTGGACACGGTTTTTTCATATATACATTGCACGATCTTCGACTTTTGTTAAGAAAAACTCCATAACATGCACAAGGGACTATAAGATGTGAAATGATTTTGAGTCATTCGATGATGATTTTGGCATTCTTGTGATTGTATATCTCTTGTTTGATGAACCAGAGTTAATTCTTTTTTATTTGCTCGCGAAGTTATCAAATAATTGCATGGTGATTAATGTTTACTTTTAGATTGTATTAACTGACTTGACATTTAACAATATTCATTATCAAACTTTTTTATGTTATTTTATGTATGATTTGAATAGTGAATGTCATGTCTAAAATTTTAAATAATTTTCAATTTTACTGTTCAAATATTTTCTTAAATTTCGGAATATTATAACATAATGTAATGCAGAATATAAGAAAATTAAAAATTTATTATATATCATGTAATTTCCTAAAATTGTATTATCCCCATATCCCTATCTATTTGAAAACTAACAGCCTCAAAAGGAGGTTTCCAGACTCGATGGATGTCAATTTCTCAAGAAACATGATTTAAAACCTATAATTATTAAGCACGAATTATATTACTCAACGACCACTACTGCATGAATTTCTTATTAAATTTAATAATGAAATTAGTTTTTCAAATTGGCAAATTAATTTATTTTAAATTCATTTTTTTGAGTAAATTTAAATTCAATTTCAAGACTTTTAAATTTAATCCGATTCTTATAAAATCCAGGCCAATAATTGTATTTACGCTGATCCAACTATTACATTTTATATACTAGCGATCAACATCGTAAATAAAAATATATATATTTATTTAAAAATGATCAAAAGTGAAAATTAAATTTAATTTATGGTTGAATTCGAACTATTGAAGTTTTAAATGGTCAAATTTAATGAATTTGCAGTGAAAATTCACCTCAAAATCTAAAATTAATATCTATTGGCATTTATTTTAGCTTTTTAAAATGCTTTTAAAAAATTGTTCAAATCTAACATTACTATTCGATCTAAACGTGCTTTGAAAATATATCAATCTCGAATGTAATAGTTTGAAAAATGAAATTGTTAAATATCTTTTATTTTAATATTAATTTATTTTTTAATTTTTTAAAAAAATATCTCCAAATACATATAAAAAACAAAGGGCAAATATCAAAAACTAAGAATGTTATATTTCATAATTTTGGTCAAAACAAATGTTATTTTTTCAAATAATTTCTAAATCGAAACGGGATAGTTTGAGATATGTTCAATAATTTCAAACGCAAAATTAAATATTATCCCAACTGCCAAAGCATTTTCTCTCGTATTACAACTACTAGGGTAGGGAACGGAAACTCGTTGCTTTTTCTCGTAGCTCAAGTATATGGTCCACATGTATGAAGAAATATATAATTAAATTAATAGAAAACATAAATAAACAAATGAGAATCAATAAAAATGATTCTTGAAATTGTTGGTAGACACGACGTTGAAAACATGTTCTAACCACTTTTCATATTTATATACATACATGAAAATAATAATAATAATAAAACATTTATTATTATTATGAGTATGTGAATGTCCCACTTTTAAAATTTAGATATAAATAATTTTATGCATATTTTTTGTGTAAAGTTATTTAGAGTCAAATAATTTTTGTTGAAATTTTTTTAGAGATTTTATTATAATTGCAAAATCTAAAGATAATATTTTTATTTTTAAAATCAATGGCGTTTTATGGCAATTATTTACTTTTTTGAATAAATTTGATACGGTGATTTTGTGAACTTATCGTGACACCAAACTACATTTCTAATCGGCAAGCATTTGTATGTGTTTTGCTTGAGTCACACTCATACGCCAGCTCAATATTAAAATATAATATATTTTAAATAACTAATACATAAACTAATATACCAATGATAACTACGGGAACAAGTTTGTGATCACGAAAGTATATGGTAATAAACTTTAACAAATAGGTGGAAATCAAAATCAATGTCAATGTTAGGTTTAATTGTGTGTATGATGATAACCTAATTATCATGTTGTGACAGTTTGATCTCCACGGAAGACTTGATTAAAATAACTATTGAAAATCAACTTAGAACATGGTAAAATAATTAATAACGAACGTGGGAGGTTAAAATATAGGTTTCTGTTGAACTACTATTGTAATTACGTGGTACTTTAAGGTTATACTCATTTCTTTATGGAGTTGCTATTGGCTTTTGGATTGTTTGTTTGTGTTTTAAATTGCTTTTTGGTAGGTGCCTAAAAATAACAAATTTTGGGTTTTTTTTATT
>CAJQUN010001417.1:0-68946 GCA_907163345.1 Haberlea rhodopensis
GTTTGAGCTTTGAATAATCGTGATCCGCCTGGCGGAAGCTGGAAACCAGTGGTTTCTAAACCGGCGCTACCCGCATTGGATAAGTTTCCAGGCCACAATGTGTAATCACAACGGTTTATTATGGTAAATATAGCCCCGATAGCACCGGAGAAGAAATGAAGAGGTTCAAAATATATTGGCAAAATAGTAAATTAGAATATTTTAAGAAGAAAGAAATGGAAACTTTTACCATTAGATATGAGAAGAAACATGTGGCTGAGGGTGTAAACACCATAGGAAGAAGAAGAATAAGAAAACATTGGAGATCTATCCGTCCAACATCGTCTGTAAATCAAATACTAACAAAACAATACACAAGTATGCAAATATAACAATAATCTCCAAAGGATATAGCGTTTGGCTATGGTCAGGCTATTCATAAGAAACCAAGATAAGACCGGATCCCAAACACACAGTCCCACCCAAGCACAAAGCAAACGGGCAATGAACAGTTAGACACGCCTCGGACAGAACCACCAAATCACTCAACAGCTCTGCCGCACATGGACAAGGAACACGGCCAAACTGCACACAGCAATCGGACAATGAACCTGACACCAGAGCAGGACAGACGAAATTGAGCAAGAAAAGGGACATTAGTTAAGCTCTAATGATTAAGTATGAGGGGTGAATTGTTCTCAAATAAATGCTTTTACGAAAAACTGTTTTATTGAAGGAGAGTGATCAGAATTCGTGTAGGGCTTACGGAGTCTGGCGATTTAATGAACGTAAATGAGATTCAAGTAATTGGGTTCTTCTTTAGTGAGCTAGGAGTGTACAATCTTGACGAGAGTAAGAGAGAGAGAGAAGGAGATGTTTTTGAGACATTATCTTAAGATTCGTAAAATTGGGGGAAATTCAATTTTACAATAGTAAATAATTGAGAATACATCACGTCGAAGTCAGGATGGCCGAGTGGTCTAAGGCGCCAGACTCAAGTTCTGGTCCTCTAACGAGGGCGTGGGTTCAAATCCCACTTCTGACAATTAACTTTTATTATTAATTATTTTTTGAATTACTTCCTTGGGGTTTCGATTTAACCAAATTATTATATGTAATGAAAACATGTATTTATCTTTGGAGATGCGACGAGGAAGATGGTAGTTTATGGATATTTGGTAATTTTGACCTAAAATAAACCTAATTGAAAGCAAAATATTTTGGTAAATTGGACCGAAAAAACTTTCTACTTTTGGTACCAGCCTAAAATTTTTCCCTATTTTCTTTAATAAAAATTTACAGTCTCCATCAATTAAAGATACGTCTCCATCAATTAAAGATACGTAAAAAAAAATGAATTTACAATTCTAAATGGATAATTTGCAATAAACAGTAACCCCTTACACATGGTCTTGGTGCTTCATTTTTAGCATCACAACCATGTAAGTTAATCAACATCCTATTTACCGCAATTTGATAAATCCACAATAGAATGCGCGACAAAATAACAAAAACTGAGAGGGATAATAAATTATAGAAATTAAAGGAGGAAGATAATGTTGGGATTTTCAAAAAAGCCTCACCAAATTTGTCGGTCTTGCATCCTCTCACTTTATATATAATAATATATCATAATGTAGATATTTATGGTTGAATATTGAACACACATACACTTCCACGTACTACATGCATTGCACTATATTTCATGCATGCATTTGTTATAATTGACTAACTTTCCTCCAGAAATAAATAAATAATTAAACCTATATATGCATTCAATTTTGAGTAATTCTTAAAAATCCCACGATAAAAACAACATATTTCCCATTTAAAGTGATTTCACCTTTATTAATATTAAAAACAACAGAGGTAAGCTTGCGATGACTGATGAGGTAACTAATAATAATTTTATTTTAAAGTATATTATTGAATTTTTTTATGGATAATTCATGCTATAGACAAGTATGTAGTAGCTGATTTCTTGATTATCAGATTCACAACGAAGAGAGACTCTTAAAATTGTCTAATGGCTTTTGTAAACTAAGGATAAGATTTCAATAAAAGAGTGTACTCTAGAAAAGATACGATGTTTTACTATAGGTCCAAGTTAAATTAATCAAGAATTTTGACTGTATGATGATGTTATTGTAATAACATAAAAAATCGAATAACTGTTGATAGCATCTGGAAATCTTCGCCAAAATCAAAGGCGGGTCCAGGATTCGAATTCGTCCTGGGCTGACAACCTCCTGAACGACCCACTTCCTCCCATATCCTCGACGAAGACGGGAGGGTGCGAGACTGGGATGCAACTCCTTTCGTTTCAAGATTTCTCACGAAAATCCAAAATTTGTGTCCAAAGAGGGACAAAAACAAGGGCAGAAACATATGTAAAAAAGAAATTTAATCGCCCCTGGCTGCACCTAGATCACGGCTATATGGAAGGAGCAAAGGATGGGGTGGCTGGGTGGTGACTTAAAAAAGTAGGGTTGTTTATACAAACAACTAAACAACAAATCTTATGCACGGGCGAAATATGTGAAATGTAAGTCACTTTGGGCCTATTACTCCAGTCATAAAAGTTGTTTCCGTGACTCGAACCTGCGATCCTCCATATCATATGGCAGCAGCTTACGGTTACAATCAAAGATTCACTCTTTATTATATTACAATTTGATGAATGGTCCAATTATCAGGCCTGTGTTTGCATTATGGGTTGTACTGAGGCACCGCTCAGAATGAGCGGTCGTGAATGAGTCGAATTTAACGTTGATTTGTTAATAATCAAACACTTTTTTAGGAAAATTGTTTTTACGGCCCTCCAAATTATTCTTCGAGATAAGTATACCACACAAGGCAAACAAAGCTTTTTCTTGCTCAACAACCTCCTTAACCACTGTTGTAAGCTTGTGAATGCTAAGTATGGTGGAATATGCATTTCTAAAAATATAATTAATCATCCAATAGATTATAATGTTTTAGACTAATATATAATGTCATAAGAATTGAAGAATTAATTCTCTCCTCAATTTCTTTTATAATTTGAATGAAATCGATTAGTATATTTGGCCTATGAATTGGTTTTTCCAAGTTCTGCAGCCATCATATGCGTCAAATCATTAGTAGTAATAAGTTTAATTCTATATTCTTATCGTTAAAATTGCTCCAATAGATTATAAAATAATTTTACAATAAAACACACAAATTTCTAAAATACAATTCAAATGCACACCGATTTCTGTGCAATTTATGGACCACTCCGGGCCAATAATCCACGCAGTTGCTTTATCTTTCATGTCTGCCAAGTCTATCACACCATATTATTGTAGCCTAAGTTTTAGCCCACACAACATAACGGAATTTTCAGGTCAAAAAAAAAACGTTGTCTTTATATACTATAAGCTAAAGAGGGGTTATTGACAATTTAACCCATGTGGTTTTTAAAATACGTAGATTACAACATCTAGTTGAAAATAGACGGTTATAGCCCCTGTGATTTTCAAAATAAACATTTAGCTTTGTTGGTTTGAAATTGATAGTTTACCCCCCTGTACTGTGAAATAGACAGTTCACCATTGGGTCTGTGAAAATTAGACAGTTTTATCCTCCCTCTAGGTTGTGAATAAATGTAAAATACATCTCTGCATATGTTTATGTGTTACAAAACAACATGGATACAAAGTGCTTATTTTGAAAATTACACATGAGGTAAACTACATATTAAGGATATTAATAAGGAGGTAAATGTCTATTTACAAACCACTCGAGGTTTGTAAATTTATAACAAAACAATACAATAATGTTAAATTTTGATATTTTTTTCTTCAATACAATCTTTAAGTTTTGATATTTTTTTCTTCACAGAATGCCATTGGTATCATCTCAGTTACTAAATCTTATTTCCATACAATCTCTCTGTAATGTATATCGATCCACACTGTGCCGAGAAGAGTCCTAAAAGATGAAAGATTTTACCCTACAAGAATCCCTTGATGCAAAAAAACTCTTGAATGCATTATCTATTCATATTTTTATTAATTATTAGGAATTTGATATTTGATTAGGATTGGTGTTTTGATATTTTGGTTATGAGATGAATCTTTATTTGATGTTTATCTAGGATTGATTTCTTAGGATTTTGATTTATCTTAAGAATTGGGTTATCAAGATTTTGTTGAACTCTATTATTATAATATAGTGGATTTGATTAATAAAATTAAGAAGAATGAAGTTTTTGAATTAAATAATTCTTTGAGAAGGTTTCATGCCTTCGTTGCTCTCTCTCTCTGTTTTCCCCAAACTCACATACAACACCGTAGGCAAACAGTACCCCGACTCATGAATAGTAACATCATCATCCCATAACGCGATCATGCATCCATAACAATGGTATCACATCCAGTTGTTATGGCAAATCAACAATCCCTTCAATGTCAACTTGTTGAATTCATCACCTTATACAAGGCCAGCACGGATAAGCTCACATCACGACTTGACGCACTATGCATACACGCCGCGTCCCTTCAATATGATTACCATACAATGTCCAACGCTCACACCCGAAGCCACGGAGGCTCCATGCGCATACGTGCGCACCAACAACGACAACCAAGAATTTAAACCAACAATTCTCCAATGTGCACTCTATCCCGACCATACCAACCCGCAAGGATGATGCGGTTGTAGGTGTTTGAGGACCCTTCACCCAGAACAACCGTGTTTACATACCAGAAACTCGCGAACATTGTGTAACACACGAATCACACACTTTTCCGATGAGGAAAGCCAAATTAAAATACGGGCGATCAAAAAGCTCCTTCCGCTATCCAGAAATATAAATCGCAATAAGGGGCAGAATCTCCCTATTTCTGCTGCTGCTCTTTCTTACAATCGAATTTAAAGATCAATATCGCATGGCTCGATAAATTGGATTTCTCGAAAAGCAACACATATTTTTTATGAATCATAAGTGGTGTTTGAGGACAAACACCAATTTCGATGAGGGGTGTGATGTAATTTATACCGATCCACCACTGTCGAGAAGAGTCCTAGTAAAGAATAAAGATTTTATACCTACAAGAATCCTATAATGCAACAAACTCTTCAAAGACATTATTTTCGTATTTTTATTAATTATTAGGATTTAATATTTGATTAGGGATTGGTATTTTGATATTTTGTTATGATAGGAATCTTTATTTGATGTTTATCTAGGATTGATTTCTTAGGATTTTGATTTACCTTAAGAATTGTGCTATTGTTTGGACATGGATTTGATTATAAAATTAAGAAGAATGAAGTTTTGAATCAAATAATTTTTAAAAAAAAAGATTTTCTATCTTCGTTCTCTCTCTCTATTTTCCCCAAACTCCCATCCAACACCATAGACGAACAATACCCCAATCCGTGAATAGTAATATCATCGTTCCATAATGCGATCATGCATCCCTAACACTCTCCTCTGTAAACAAAATTATAACCCTTGCACAGCTTAAATTCCCAGCTTCAAGTACATATTATCCCAATTTTCTCACATTCACGAAATAGATTCATCGAACGTTTGACGCGCATCAGTAAAAAGTCTTTGTTTACAAGACCAAAGCCAAAACAAAACCACAGCATAAAATATTTATCTGAGAGACTTCAGAAAATTGAAACTATTCATAAAATACAGAATACGAGAATATATATACATGTTCCACTTAATCCTTTGAAATCAAAAGTCCAAATAGTCAGTTAGCTACCAGCACTGATCAGTTTCCCAAGTCCGCCTCCGTCCTGTCGCCTCGGGAAAAGGAGTCGCCGTCCGGCGCTCTTCCCTCCGCCGCCGTCTGGAAAGTGTTACATCGTATATCGCGCGCTTCTCCGGGTCGGTAAGAGTAGCATACCGCCGTGTGCACTCTCATAAACTCATCGGTAGCTGACCTTCTTATCTCCTCCATCGTTGGTTGCCCCGTCGCGGATGCATAAAGTCTAGCCAATTTTCTATACGCGTACTTGATTCTTGAGACGAGGACACGGAATGGATCCCAAGAACATCGTACAACGACCCATTTGCAAAGATGTTTCATTAGCCTTCTCTGCTGTGGCGTAACCGGCGGAAATGCGGAGCTGGTGGCGTGCGCAGATATTTGTCGGAGAATGTGGAGGAGGGATGGCGGAGAATCGACGGCTTAGGATTTGATTAGGGAGTGAAAACGATATAGAAATCATTACAGAATCGGTTACAAGTGTGTGTGTTTCTGTATTGGACAGCCGAGAACGAAGATTTGAAGGGCGAGTAGTTCTATTTTATAAGGTGAGCCAATGGAACAGTGCCATAATTGTACTTATCCACGTGTTGTTTGGATAAACCTATATATATATATATATATATATATATATATATATATATATATATATATATATATATATATAAACTGACAATTGACGGTGGATTTTTTTAATTCTAATTAATATTTAAGAAACTGTTAATGTAAGTCCTCACGTAAAATATGATAGAAAACAAAGTACCTTTTAAATCAATTCAAAAGTCAGAACTATGGCGAACTGACTCTCTCCGATTTGATTAAAGTCCAACTAAAAAAAAAAATCATTATAAAATTTATTTGTGTAATATAT
Source organism: Haberlea rhodopensis (assembly GCA_907163345.1). Classification (NCBI taxonomy): domain Eukaryota; kingdom Viridiplantae; phylum Streptophyta; class Magnoliopsida; order Lamiales; family Gesneriaceae; genus Haberlea; species Haberlea rhodopensis. The sequence continues at coordinate 6,601 of CAJQUN010001417.1, forward strand.
AAGTACACCACAAATCATTGTTATTAATTCCTTCTAAATTATTTGTATTATAATAAAGTAGCATGCATAAAGCCTAATGTATGTCTTCTAATTAACACAATCTAAGATGTTTAACTATAGTATCAATAGTCCAGGGGCTGGAGCCCACCCCGTGGAGCCACTCTCGAGATCGGGTGGACTTCAGCCTATACAAATTTCAGAGAAAAAAAATATTATTAGTGTTAATTTTTGAAAATTTTATTTTTTTGGCACATTCCTCTGAATCGTTGGTAGACTTGTAGCCCTTTAATCTTATATAATACGATCAGCCACAGGTAATATTGATACCTTGCTCTGCCCCTGCAGATTACCTTTAGGTTGCATTTCGATTGATGGATTTCATTTAGAGGGAAATATTTGATTGAAGGATTTGAGGAATGAATTTAAAATGGCACTCATATTATGTGTATTTGTAATCCAACACAATTACGATTAAAAAATTGTTTACTTGAAATATAGTTGATTTAAAATTCATTTGAATTTTGTACATTCAAATAAGTCAATAAATTTAAAATAGTGGATTTGAAATTCATCATTCAATCCAAATACAATCTTACTTTACGAGAAAACTATTCAAAGTTTCATGCAAAAAAAACTCAAATATATTTATATTTTAGATATAAGTTAATAACTTAATATAAATATAAATTTTTTTTCCAAAAACAAGTGAGATATAATATGTAACGTCTTCATAATTTATTTTAAGTGACACAAAATTATGATCTCTAATTGTTTTTTAATTTTATTTTAATGTACATAAAAGAATAGAGATGCGCTGAATGTAGAAACAGAAATTGCGTTGGATACGGTCGCTAACAGAAATAGACATCCAAACAAGTAAATTAATAAGGACTCCCCTATTTGCTCCGACATCGCATGTGCATTTATATTCTTTATTATATAATAATTACTTGGAACATTGTTATGTATTCAATGAATTATATATTTATATTTATTTGATAAATGAATTGATTCTGTTTCCAGTTTCAATCACATTTTAATATTAATTTGGTTGGAGGGACTTAATGGGATAAAATTATTTCAAACTTATATTTTAAATTAAGTTTGAAATATTAATTTGGTTGGAGGGACTTAATGGGATAAATTATTTCAAACTTAAATTTTAAATTATATCAAAAGGATGAATATTTGAAAACTAAAAATTCAAATCATATTAGTTACAAGCATTTGAAATTGTTGTAATATACGAACTAATAGTTCAAATTTAGAGATCAAATTCATTATAATATAACAAATAGTTTACATTGGGAGAGGGGAAAATCTGAAATATTTTTATCTGTAACTATTACAGTAGAATCCTTCTAAAATGATCCTCTCTAAATAGATAACCTCTCTAAACTGATAAAAAACCACGATCCCAAATCGGGACTAGTGTTAAAATTTAATAACCCCTCTAATCGTTATAACTAATATTTTTCAGAAAATCTTAGTGCAAATCTCGGTCCCAACTTTCACATAAAATTATATTTTCAAATAATACATATATTTTTACATACTTCACGAATTTGAAAAATATTTTAAGATACTAGTTTGTGATATGCTTGCTTGTTTGATAATTTTTATATCATCTTTCATCTTTGGAACTTCAAATGGTCCTTATGATCGTCTTGTTGTAACAAAATATCTCAATCGAGTGTAGCATTTGAATAACATTAGATGCCGAGATTTTAGGTATCTCATGACTATAATCATCATCCACCCCAGTTGTATTTTTATTTGATTGATTCAGAATTGCATCGACAATATCTGGTTCAGTTGGAGTATAGCAGATCTATTACTCGACTGAAAAATCAAATAAGTGATTCGCATCTATTGGATTTCTATAATGCAAGCTCTGAATTAGTTCATTTAGTTCTTGCACAATGCATTTCAGTATCTTCCTCATTGAACTCGGGTTCTATTGGGACTGTATGAATTTGGCGATGAAGAAAGCAATTTGTTATGCTTTGGGGTTTGACATCCAAAGTCCATGATGCCACAACCATGAAATTTCTTGTAAGACATCAATCTTTTCAGGATTGGGTGTGTTGGACTCCAAACATTCAAGGAGCTTGCGAGTAAATAGACGACCCTAAAAGTAAAGTGGAAGGCCTTAAAAACAAAGTAATTTTTTGGTATATATGTATTTAGTGGCCAAAAAACCCAATTTAATCATTTCAAAGCTAAAAAGACGTAAAACCCTCTTATGTGATGACCTTTCTAAAATGATATTTTTCTCTGGCATTAACGATATCACTTTAGAGGGGTTCTACTGTATAATGCCTAAGACCATTAGACTTACGAATAATCTATCCAACTTGATACTCCAGGAAATAAAATCCATTTACCACAATACCTACCAATATACAATTACCATAATGCCCATCAGAATTTGAATAACCTCAAAAAAAAAATTAACAAAAAAACTTATTGTACAAGATCATTAATTTAACAAAAAAACCGATTAAAGCGCATCGCATGCACAGGAACAGTCATACTAATAATATCCGAATAACCAAAAACTTTGAAATAAAAACTTTGAAATTCCCTTATGTTGTGTTTGGATGATTGAGTGGATATGAAACATAGATTTGAAATGGCACACATCTTATGTGCCTTTCAAATCCATCACAATTATCATTACATTTACATAAATTATAAAATATGTGAATTTGAAATACCCCAAATATAAATTCATCCAAAAGAATTAAATTGATTTGAAATACATGACTTCAAATCTCTAAATCAAAATGCACCCTTAATATCAAACAAATCATGGATATATCTCAAATGGATCCATGAATGAATAAATTAAGACATTGAGGTGACCATCTATACTACATAACCGAGAAATTGAGTAGCTCGTGTGAAAAATACTTCCAACAAGCAACCAGAATCTTCACCCAATTTATCTTCCAAGTACAAAATTTCACAATACAGTAGCCACGCTATTACGATACTACCCACAATGAGGCTATAAACAACATAAAAGAATGGATATTTTTATCTAAGATCCTTCTCTAGGAACAGAAAATGTTGAGTCTAACCCGTCTAAAACATCCAAAACATCAATTTTTTGATGTTTCAGCCCTCTCCGAGGGGAGCTACCCATGCTCCTACTTGAAGCCCACACCTTACTCTTCTTATTCTTTACCATCACAAATTCCTGGCTTTTGCTTAATCCGGGCACCAATTTCCTTGGTTTCATTACCTCTTCCAAGAGATTTATATCCTCGGAAGAAAGGTTGCCTTTGTGGCTCAGTGATTCGACATTTATGCTTAGGCCTTTACGAGTTGGAGAACGTACCGGCATGGATTTAAGCCCATTATCTCTGTATCTTACAAGATTGACTAGACGATGGAGCCAAGTTATTAGCTCAAGGATGCAAGACTCAACTTTACGCTTGTCAGCATGGTAGAGTGTCTGTAAGCGAATCAGGTTGTTTGGTGGGCAGGTTTTTCTTACCAAATTCATTACTGTAAGAGAGAAATAAAAGAATAAGTTTTCCTCCGCAGATGAAAATTTAACAACGAAGAAAGAAATTCAGACTGACCCTGTATTGGCCCACTCTCCGACCCATCCGAAGCCTTGATGTGCTCTGATTCGAGTTGGTATTGATTGAAAAGGAATGGTGTTAGTTCATCAGAATGCTATACTTCAAACTTTAAAAAATTTGACAATAGTAAATCGAAGATAATCCCAAAAAAACAACAAAATTATTAGTTTTTTGTTAAAAAAGGATGTTATCATACTTGGTAGTATCTGTTGCTACGGGAACAAGCCACTCCAGTGTTTTTTTCCATCTCGGCTTTGATTTGAGTAGACGTGAGCTGCATAAAGCACAATAAGAGGCTAAATCGAGAGACTGTAACCAAACAGAGGATAGGAGAAACAATTTAAAATACAAATGGTGCTATAGAAAGAGCGAAACCGTGACATACACAAATTTAAAAGGCCAAGGAGAAAAGATTTCATAGATCATCAAAAGTAAATCCATATGTCAGTAAAGACACTTTTTGCACGTATGCGGATAAATTTCATTTTTCAAAACCAATGTACTCACAAAGACAAGTTGAACGTCAAACTTAATAGAAGGAAATGAAAACGACTTGATCATAAATGTAGCTTTCTACTACTTTTTTTTACACAAAATGACCTCTTTCCTCATGAAATTGCAGATCCAATCCAGCGTAAAAGAATTGGAAGAAAATGAATAGACAATAAGAAGAAGTAGTGGAAGATAATACCTCCTCGTGAGCATCAAACATCTGTATTCTTGAACGAAGTGCAGCCTTGACAGTTGGTGGTAACCCGTTGTACAATGTATCTCTCATATTTGGAGGAAGAGACGTAGGGCGTGATGCCTTAAGAGGAGTCGAGTTCCATAATATTGTTAGTGAAAGTACCAAGTCATGTACTACTTAATCAAAGAAATGATACACGAAAGGAACTCACAATGTTATCAATTTGAGTAATTATGGCGGCATAATGCAAAGCCAGACTGGCAACACCAAGCCTTTCTGTTTTACTTGTTGAAACCTTGCGAACTGAAGGCAACCCTGCCATGCACAAGATATTAACAAACTAAGAGATAACAAAATGATTCAAGTACTACTACTAAATTACATTAGTAGCTATACAAAATGATTCTAATTACATAGCAATTAGAATTCTGAAGCCATTGAAAAGTAGATGAGAGGCATAGTCGTGGCGATTCGCAAGAAGTTGAACCAATTTATTCTTGTCTCCATTCCCCGTAAAAAGTGGAAAAGTCCAGAAAAAAGAAAAATAAAAAAAGGACAACTATATAGAGCATGTAGGTATACCATTATCCCCAAATGCCACAGCAATTTCTTGATGTATGAAAGTGACAATATCAACAAGCTTCTCCACAACCTACATGTAGTGAAATTAAATGGGCATTGTAATTACTGATGGTTAATACCACTCTCATATATCTTGCTAGAATGATGACTTGAAGTAAGACCGTGTGAAGAGGATACATACAGCAAATTAGCAAATATAGAGAGAATACCCAAAAACTGGTCTCTGCTATTGATATATTGTACCATTGAGTACTAGAATAGAAAATAACTTAAGAAAGCACCTGCTCCAAGCTTTTAGACCAAAGAGATTTCTTTTTCAAGCTCCGTACAAGTTTTCTTTGATGTCTCAGCTCGGTGTGTAGCATTGTGAGACTCTCTCCTACAATTACCAAAATAATGTAATCTGTCAATTACCAGCTTACGCCACCCATGACCCACCAACCCTCCCACTCCCCTTCCACACAAAGAAAGATGGAAAAATACTAGAAAGCAGTTCTTCCAATGAAAGAGCATCATGTATAACCTTTTCGAGGGAGGTGTAAACGAATCTGCTTCCTCTAGCTTTTGCTGATAATCTTGTTCAAATCGGTCCCAAAGCTTGGAACTCATGATATAGTTCCTGCAGATGCAGCAGTATTAAGTCTCTTATCATTCTGACAAGCTAGAGATTTAAACAGGTTAAACATAATAATCAAAAGATCTCGGTATTAATATAACAACATATCATTGTAACATCGTAACGGTGAGTCTATTTTGTTTTACCGACTAGAACTGCGAGTTTTTTCATCTCATTCATCAAAGGTCGTGTCTGACTCCTAGGAGAGTAATGTTTTATCATCATCGAACCAATACGTCCATTAAACACGCAAATTCTCCAACATATTTGCTAAGAAAAACTGGGAATAATTCTAAGTACCTATGAATCAGGATTGGACTTACAGATGTGTGCTGAGCCAGAGTGGTGAGTTCTTGCATAGTCATTTCTACCTCTTCTCTTGGTTGTTTATGGATATCAGGATCTGAATCCAACCTAAAAAGGTTAAAAGTGTTATGTTTCTTGAACTTAAGACATAAATGAGTTCCCAAGCATACGAAGTCAAGTCCATTTACTTTGAAAAAAATCTGTCTAGGTTGTGCCACTGGGGGTCTTTACACATGTTTCCAAATCTGATTGCTTCACGACAAAAGACATCATATTCCTCCCTGTATGAGGAAACACAATATAGTCAACAAAAGAAAAAACAACAAAAAATCTCTCACAGAGTAATAAACCAAGCATGAAATGGAGCGGCAAAAGGAGAGGAAAGAAGGGAGGTTTTCAACAAGAGCAGGCAATACTTGACGAAAAGTTCTATACCTTTTATCAGCTGCTGCAATTCTGAGGAGCTCATTCATATCAGTGGAAACCAGCTTCTGCACCCCTTCTGAATGCAAAATTTCCTTTTTCAGACACTGAATATTTTCTTCAGACAGTGACTGCAGCAAGTTTGAACCTTTGGCAATGGTATTTGCGACTTCAAATGCAAGTATAGATATTTTATTTCCCCTAGATGCCACGCCTGTCGTAAATCCACCAGAGTTCAAATTTGTCATGCTGCTGCCTAGAGTATCTAGAACTTCCACTGCCTTCTCTAGGCCAACTATGCCTGCCTTCCCAAGAAATGAGGGTTGCTGTCATACAAAATAGTTTGCATTATTCTCATTCTCTCATAAAACATGAAACAACATTCAGATGTGAGGCTAGTAACCTTCCACCAATATAGAGTGTTAACATATAATGGATGGGTTATTTAGTCATAATGGAACCATGCAACCATCACTGGACTGAAGCTAGTTGTACTTCTAAAATGTTGGTTGTGCAATAAAAGCACAAAAATAGTGAATCGAGAAACTAATGGCACCTGTAATTATGATAAATTTTTACTATCGCTTTTGATACGTGATCACTCCGCAAGTGCAACAAAAAGGTAGAACCAAGCATATATTTCGTGTAAACTTCCTGGCATCTACATAGTAATCAGTCAGGCAAAACGCTTCTACAAGCCACAAACATGCTTATTCCTTCAGGCCATGAGTTGTATATGATATCCAAAAGCAATTGTGCAACCTAAAAGCACATTTATGTACAATTTTCACTTCAGATCCTCCTAAACAACGATAATTGGATCCAAACCTATTCCATTTTGCCTCATGCTCCACCTAAATTTTTCTATTCTGTAATTCCATCTCAAATGCTGAAGTAAGTTTAACCAAATCAATTTTGCAATTATGCTCATAAATCACAACTCATCCAGCAAATATCCGACTTCACTTTCCATCCATCTATTTTTTACACAATCTAAATTCGAAATCACTCAAATCTGTCATAAATTCCGATGAACTAATATCAAGAAATCACACACACGTATACCAAAAAACGGAGTGCGTATTTATATTCTCATATTAGATACCTTGTTTGTTGGTGTTCTGGCTGGGGTTGACGGCTTCAATTCACAGGAAATCGATAAGTGTAGCTCACCGGAATCATACAAATTTCTGGGCGCCTTCTCGCAAACATCAATTTCATCAGGATAAGCATAAGAATCATCACAATTCTTCTGCGTCCCAAAACTTCCAATTGATTTCAACCTCCCTGAAAACCCCGAACCCTTCTCGTGCTCAACGTCTTTCGACTCCCGACCTCTCTTAACTGTTCCTCCAGAACAAACCGCTCCCATTGTGAATGCAAATCCACAGCTATTTACATAAACTTCAAAATAAAAACAAGCGACAAAAAAAACCCAGAAACTCAGTTAACAACTCCAATTAATCGATGATAACAAAGAAAAAGCAACGAATCCATCAAGTAGCAGCTTTGCCCAAGCACAATTTCGTTCAGTTAACCTCAAATCTATTAAAAAACATTAAAAAAAAACTTAAAATCTACAAAAAAAACTTCAAAACAATAATCATACCTGTTCGACAAACGGTTTGGAAAAGTGCGAAAATGGTATTAGAGTATTCAATCGGCAATGGTAACGAATACCGTGTGATGAGAGCAGCAAATTGGTGAGAGACTCGGAATCGGATTGAAACAGACTAAATTGAATGAATTAAAAGGGTAATAATTCCCAGGAAAATTAACACGAAACACGGTGTGTGAATAGTAAATTATTGACTTTTCTGTTCGATTTATAGTATTTTTTATTTTTTTAATATATACAATACTTAAACAAAATAAAGTACTTTAATAAAAAAAAATAAAGTAAATAGTGAAGAAATTTCTCAAGTCTGAAATGTTTGGGGTTCGAGGGGGGAAATGTATCGGTAAACCTCATACCATCAAATTTATAAATACATTGATATATGTATTGATATATAAATCCATCCGATACCTAAAATAATTTTTCCGGTTCGAGAAAGGGGTGAGGGTGAAGTTATGGAGTCAGTCCGCCGGTGCCAAATCAATGATCTGCGCTTTTGACTATTCTGCCCTTCATGTTGATCGTGTTAATTAGCTTTGTGAACAAATATTAATTTATTAATCAAAATCAAATTACAGCTTTAATCGATTTTCCGTTGACCATTTAACGAAATTCAGAATCGATAGAACTGTTAAATTTGCTTTTAGTAAATAAAGCATTAATATATGAATTTATCTTTTGATTGGAAACATATTTTCTTAAATTTGGTGTTTATTTAGTTATATACATTGAATTTTATATTAAATACAATTTTATATAGTACATTTTTAATGTTAGAGTAACTTTTCACCTCAAATTTTATATTTGAGTTGGTTTTTATTTATAAAAAAATATTTTTTTAGAAAGAAAATTTGGGGAATATAGGATATAATAATACACACTAATCTAATTCCAAACAAGGACAAAAAAGACATTAACCTTTCGTCAATCTAATTGAATGGTGACAGATACAATAAAAGTATACAACTTTAGAAATTATATATATTATTATTTTAAAATATAAAATATTATTGGGGCCCACTTGCATAAGAAGAGTTTTGAATAGAAATGGTCAATTCGGACCTTGGAGTCAACAAAAAGCACATGAAAGTACCTAATGTGGTGCATAACTTCGTTTCTGTTTATTATATTATGGGTTTCGACAATTAGGATTTTTTTTTATATACCAAATCCCTGTTTTTTATTTTATTTTTGAATAGTCAATTTGAGACTCGTAATATTAAAAATTTATAAGGCGGCTGGCTATTGCATTTTATAGCTGTGTTCTATAATGCTGGAAAAAAATATCTAATAGAGGTCTACACACACATATTGCTTGTGTGTAATATAATGCAGGGACTACACAAAAGGCTTTTTATTAAATTAATCGAAAAAAATAAAACATTTAACAAAAAATCCGATTTTGAAAATCATTTTTAAAATGACTCAAAACGCCATCTCAGATGGCGCCTTCAGCTGAAGGCGCCATCTGAGATGGCGTCTTCTGTAGCTGGTAAAAAAAATAATGGAAGGCGCCATCTTGGATGGCGCCTTCATATAAAAAATTAATATTTTATGAAGGCGCCATCTTGGATGGCGCCTTCAGTATAAAAATAAATCGACGCCCCCTCTTCTTCTTCCTCATTTCTCATCGGCTTTTCTCTGAAATTTCTCATTCTCATCTCAGATCTTTGCTTATTTTTGTGCAAAAATTACAAAATCATCGTGATTTATCATTTCTGGAGCTTGCTTGTTCAACATTTTGAATTTCAGGTAACATTACAAGTTTGAATTTAAATTTTTGAAAGTTGTAAAATTTGAAATATGTTGTTGGTTGTTTTTAAATTTTGTTGTTTGGTAGTTTTTATTGAAAAATTAGTTATAGTTTCGAGATAATGTCAAACCGTCGGAAGATTTACAAATTTTAAGTTTTTGCCGTAATTTTGTACTCCGGCGTCGTCGGCGGCGGCGGCGGCGTCGGCGTCGGCGGCGTCGGCGGCCGTGTTGTCACCGGTAGGGGCGGGTGGTGGTTGCCATGTTGATATTTTGTTATATTGATATTTATTGTGTAATATTTCAGGATGGATTTACAAAGAGGACCAGGACCGATTGACAGTCATCTGCTATCATTGCAGTCAGGTCATCGATCTGAAGCTGTTTGGGCAGGTGATATTGATTCTACACTTCGAGGCAGAAACCCTGATAAGTATTTTTGGGATCTTTGCCCCCTCGATACTCGTGTTGCGAGTTTGTTGGACAGTTTTGGTTTTTATGGTGTTTATAGGTCTGGTAGAATTACACTTGACTTTCACCTCATCACGGCTTTAGCTGAGAGATGGCGCCGTGAAACACATACTTTCCATCTTAGATCCGGAGAGGCGACCATCACACTGCAAGACATTGCAGTTATATGGGCATTGCCAGTAGATGGTAATGTAGTATCCGGTATTGATTATGATAGGAGTATACCTGACTGGCAAGCATATTGCCATATGCTTTTGGGATTTGTACCGGATACTGCACACTTTAAAGGTGCAAAGTTATTTTTATCTGCAATAAACAATCATTTGGTGAATAATGCTCTTACTGAGCACAGTACGGAAGAAGATGTAGTCCGTTATACTAGGGGCTGTGTGTTATTGATGTTTGGTGGAATTTTGTTTCCTGATTCGTCCGGCAATACTGTAAAGTTATTATATTTACATATGATAGAGAATATTCATTTAGTTGGTAGTTATAGTTGGGGGAGTGCCGTATTGGCATATTTGTACCGTGAGTTATGCACTTCCTCGATGAGAGGCAAAAAAGTGATCGGTGGTGCATTACAGGTCGTACAGGTAAACTTTACATTAACACTTTTCAAATGTTTGAAATATTATTGTCGTCATAATAGCTGATATTATTCCTGATAATATTTTAGATTTGGGCATGGTCAAGATTACCTGGTTTAACTCCTCAACTGGGTGATGCTAGATTCGACACTGGCCCAATAGTTATCAATGAGGAGAATATCTTACCTGCTGCTCCATATGGTGCAAGGTAATAATGTTTTTATGTTTTGTGCTATTTTATATGTTTAAATATATTTATAGATTTTGTAAATGTGTTTTTTTCAGGTGGACATGCCATTTAAGGTTCACGGAAACAGGGAGGCATTCTGTACGTATCATTAGGGACATTCTTGATGAGCAGCCATCAACTCAAGTAAGCAGTATATTAGTTGTGTTTGTTATGAAAGTTAATAATGTTGTTTATATTATTTTAATCCAATTTTGTATTTGTAGTTTAATTGGCAGCCATACCCTGATGAGTGTACTGAGCATCTGAGCCACCAGTTATGGACATATGCCGGCCCATTAATTTGTTATGAAATTGTTGAGATGCACCGTCCTGATAGGGTTCTTCGTCAATTTGGAATGCTCCAAGACATCCCCACAGATCCACAATCAAGGGATGATAAATTGCATTCTGTTGATCGAAGAGGAAGTATGAACAAGGATTGGAGTGCACATCATATTGGATACGTGCAGAAATGGGAGATGGCAGGTGATTTATGTGTGGACAGACCACTATATTGTGCAGTAGTGGTTGGATATAGTGAGTGGTATGACCGAGTCACCCGCAGATATATTGGCCATCAAAGGCAATTTGCACAGACCGGATACCAACATGGTGACGGCCCAGCGTGGCATCATGTGGTAAGTAAATATATTCAAACTTTGTTTTGTAGAATATGTCATATGGATTTATAGATTGAACATGTAATTATTGTTATTCACTTTTCAGCTTGATCAGATGCAACAGTTAAGTGTTAGTTGCGACCGCTATCCTGCTGAGGGAGAATCTGTTAGCACGTATATGGAGTCGATGAGAGATCATCATAGGGCAATAGCGCAGGATGTGATGCAAGTGGCTCGTGAACGACGAGACAGAAACTTCCCACCAGACGAAGAAGTTCACGAGCCTGATGAAGAACCAGTACAGACTGATATCGCAGGGCCTTCTATGTATACACCTTTCTCGACAGATGAGGCAGGTCCATCTACGTATACACCTATACCGACAGATGGGGCAGGTCCATCTACATCTTTTACTGGTTATTATGTCCCGCAGCCGCAGATGTATGATCCTTCACCATTCACTCCGTATGCTCCGATGTACACACAGCAGGGTACAGATGTGGGATATGAATTTCCACAATCATATACCACATCTGCGGGCCTCGATTTTGATGTATCACCTGTTGCATTTCCACAGTTCACACCATATCGACCACCTACTGATGTACCTGTGGCTAGGAGGCAGAGAGTTCGCAGAGAGATCATTCCTCCTCCTTGTGGTACCGGAGGTCATTTACAGACGAGGCCTCGTGGTCGTGGTCGTGGTCGTGGTCGTGGTCGTGGATGATATTTGTTGTCTTTCTTTTGTAAATATTTGATATTTGATATTTTTTTGACATATTGAACAATGTTGTTTTGTGAGCAATTGAACATATACTAAAATAGTGTGATAGACAAACAACCAATTTTCACAATAACGTAAAATCAATTACAAAATAAATTTACAATAAATTACACATAAAATTATTTATTGATTTCGAGAAGATGAAGCCATTTGTCGTCTTGCACGGGCTTCTGGCCAGTCCATCTCATTCTGAATGCGCGTTGTTCGATCTCGACCCACTCTTCTGGTTTTTCGCAGAGTGGAGTTATGGTACAACTCAAAAGATGGGGTGTCCCAATACTCCTCCCCCCATATTGGTTCGAACTGCCCTTGATATGTGCTCCAATATTCATTCATATTGTAATATGCCTTGACAAATGTTTTTGCATTTAGGCCATACTTTCGACAAACTTGGATCACATGTGAGCAAGGTATTCCGAACTCTTTCCATTTTCCACAAGAACATTCTCCTGATTTTAGATGCACAACATGGGTGTTACCCCCACGTCCTGGTCGTACTCTTGTGATAACAGAAGCTGTAAGGTGTCTACGATCGAATATCTGGACATCATGATGGATGGAATGATAGTCGGCACGACCATATCTTTCCAACACAGAATCTGGCCATTCTTGATTATTTTCAATCATTCGCTCCATCTTCTTAATCCGTTCGACAAAATATAGTACACAACGATCAAAAGTTAATTGCACAATGGCGGTGATTGGAAGCCGACGAGCACCTTTCAAAACTCCATTTATGCATTCTGACATATTTGTGGTCATGATACCACAACGCCAGCCTCCGTCATGAGCAAGAGACCATTGACACTTATCGATACGACTCAAGTAATCAAAAGCCCTTGGCTCTATAAGTTTTATCTCTTCCATTGTGCGATCAAATTTTGTGAGTTGATTTTCTGATCCCGCTCTCCAACATAAGTCTTTCAAATGAACGGATTTGAAACGACTATTAAAGTTGGAGCAAACATGTCTCAAACAAAATCGATGTACTCCACGCGGTGATTTGAAGTCAGGAATACAATCGGCTGCTGCAATGAGGCCCGGATGACGGTCAGAAATCAAACATGCACCACCCTCAGATCTTCTCACAATATGCTGGCTTATCATCTCCAAAAACCATCTCCATGACAGAAACTTTTCTTCGTCAACAATTGCAAATGCCAAAGGTAACACTTGATTATTAGCGTCCATTGTCACGGCAATCAACATCTTATGTTGATATTTCGTATACAGATGTGTTCCATCCACGCTTATTACCCGGCGGCAATGTTGAAATCCTTCTACACATGGTCGGAAGGCCCAGAACACGTAATTCAATGTCTTCTCTCTTGGTCTGGCATTGTCAAGGTGAACCCACTCAATGACGGTGCCGGGATTCCATTTTTGCAAAGCTCCCGTATAGTAAGGCAGTTTCTGAACGGAGCTCTCCCATGTCCCATACACATTCTCAACAGCACGTCGCAAACTAAACCATCCTTTTGCATAAGAGATCTCAAATCCATATTTGTCTTTGACTGTTTGAATTACATACTTTATCTCGAAAGCTGGATCACGCCGAACAATTCCCACTAACAAGCTAGCAATCATGTTTTTGTCCAAATTTGCATGATCGATAGACAGCTCACTCAAAAGGCAGGTGTGAGAACCTCCATATTTGTTTATTTTGAATAATCCAACTTTCTTCTTCAACGAGGCGCGCATGTACCATCTACAAGGTGCATCTTCTGTACTGTGTTTGCACACAACTTTCCACAATGTTTTTGTACTTTTCACAACGCGGTACTCTCGTTTTGCAACACGTACAGAGTAATCCTTCACAGCTGCCTGCAGATGTGCTTTATTTTTGAAGACCATATCTACATGTAGATCCCCTTTGGAGTAATCGTAATAACTACCCCATTTACCTGTTGGAATGTCTACTGAGTCTGCAAATACTTCAGGATGTGTCATTGAGAAGAATGGAATTGTTGGATAAAGGACATGACTAGTTGTCGTGGTTGTCTCCGGTACATTAACTGACACTTCCTGGGTGATTGGGACCCCTTCATCTTCATCTGCAATTGTTTCTGACATGACACAAATGTCAACCTCATCGTCATCAGCATCATCCTCGGACGGAATATCATCTGGTTCTGACTGAATATCATTTCCCAATTCAGCGAAACTGTCTGCTAGTGGCTCAGGAGCAATAACATCAGCATCTATTGGATCGTCATCGTGGTGTCTACCGGAGACAGTCGGTCGTTCTGCAACTACAGGCAAACAATCTACATTTTCTGGAATATAATCATAGTTTCTTTGTTCCGTTTCTATGTAAAGTTCCAAGCAACTAAGACCTTGTTCTGAATCCAATAGCCATGCTAAATTATAATCATTATCGATTGGCAAAATTGTCTGTCGTACCCCGGCAAAATCTCTAAACATATGTCTTACATGTATTTTCAGAAGAAACTGGTTGCCATCGATGCCCGTGATATTATATATTTCGGTCAACAACTGCATAAAATTAATTGTGCGAGATATTGTGGTAACTCTTATTGGACCACGATCATATCTAATGGTATCCAAATCCTGTAATATATTACCTCCACAATATAATAATATTTGAATCGACATATCTGAAAAATTTATAAAATATTACAAATAATTAATAAATTTATAAAATCCATATGATAAAAACAATAATATAACAACATTTTTACCTGAAAAATACTTCGAGAGTGGTTAATTGAGATTGGAGATTGAACAATTTTGACGATAAAAATAAGATAAGAAACTATGATGATATGTGATTTTCGCTTCGGTATGAAAAAATGAAGGGCTCGGGCGGGGTATTTATACCCGAGAAGAATGACGCCTTCAATTATTTTTTTTTTCAGCTACAGAAGACGCCATCGCAGATGGCGCCTTCACCTGAAGGCGCCATCCGAGATGGCGTTTTGGGTCATTTTAAAAATGATTTTCAAATTCGGATTTTTTGTTAAATGTTTTATTTTTTTCGATTAATTTAATAAAAAAGCCCTACACAAAAATCTTATAATAAAGCTTGAATTATGCTTCAAAATAGACAGGCAAGAATATAAAGTACGAAACGAACTTGGTAAATGCCACTATTGATGATTTCTCGTCCTCCAGTGAATTTTTTCATCATATCAAGGATTAACAATTTGTTTTATATGAACTTCGATAAATTGCATACTACATACATCAAGAAATATATTAAACGCTACACACATTTTCTTTCACGTATCCAACCTAGCAATTCGTCCTCAAGCATACCACTGTTTGTCTAGCAATGCACCAAGTGGCCCAATTCTACATCGTCTCAAATCCACACCATCGTCCATGGATCATCGAAACAGCTAAAAAGTTTCCAGAATGCACATCCTGGTTGGAGAACGGAGCCAGTATATCAGCGATGGAGAGTATCGTGCCAAGCATGCAAGAAGGCATAATATATAATAGGGGTTCAAATGTTAGCTTGAATAATATGCTAATAAGTTCTAAAAACGAATGCACACATATTCCACTTCGCAGGTTCCCCCCATTCAAATTCTGAAAATATGTGCTCTTCAGCAGAAAGAGAGGCAGCGAATTTCACATTGAATCATATGCAAAACTTCCAAATTAATAACATCTCAACATTCAAAAGCAACTCAAACTACAAAATCCTTGATAAAAATTAAGAGATTTAAATATAGTGTCTACTCATAAACACGAAAACCAAACTAAAGATTAAAGATCCGGTATACAAAAATAAGCAAATGCATCTGGAACAACACTAAAGACCTCAACTTGAATGTAAGAATGGAGTAAATTAGACAAATTGGAAAGATAAATAGCGGGAGGGAGTGTGTGTCGGCTGAATACTTAAAACAAACAGCTCAAGAAATCCCTAGCACAAAAATGAATCGTTTCAAGAAAGAAAAAAGTGTATCATGATGTTTGAAGAGGCTTTTGTTTTGGGCATACCTCATGCTAGATAGATGTAATTTTCCCAAAAGAAAACTATAAAACAGTAAATCCGTAGATTAGAAGTTCAACATTCCATCAATGTACCATAGCAGGAAGTTCATAATCTAGAAGGCCTTACCATTTGAAGTATATGATTTATCAGAATTGTGGAAAGTAAACATACATCATATAGAGTCTCGTAGACTTTTTCAATAGATTTCTATGGACTTTATCGACTTTAATAACTTTTTTAAATGATAGACTTTTATGAAATTGATAGATTTCTAATATTTTTTATAGAATTACACGGAATTATCAAAAAAAATTTATAAACTATATAGATTTTATAACTTATAATTGATTTTTTTGAACTAACAATTGAACATAAATAACTTCTTCAACATATAAATTTTTTTTTACTATTAATGTAAACACATTTTACTTATTTAACAGTCAAAATGTGAAAAATACCTATTCAATTCTTTTGCATGGCAAATATTGAACAACTTTTTTGCATTTTCAAGATGACGACTTTGAAGATTCAGTTAATGTTGCTATATAATTGTAATCTATAATTTTGTGTAATAAAACAAAAGTTTTATATTAAATAACATTTTATAAACTTAAAATAATTTTTGATGATAGTTGATTACTATAAAAATTCTTAAAACATACTTTTTAAATTAAACATGATAATTTATATCGTTATAAATATCTTTTGTTTTAGAAAACTATTTATTATAATTGTTTATAGATATAGACCCGTATTATATTGGATAAAAAATAAGATGTGAAAAAAACAATAAGTGAAGAAAGAGCAGCACATTAGGAATTAAAGAAAATGTACATGTAGAAAACAGTGGAAGAAAAGCCAATGGGGAGGTGGTCGTGTCGGAAATGAAAATAGCAAAGAGGAAAGAGATATTAGGGTAATTAGGAATTAAAAGTCATTCCAAATCTTTACTATGAGTGGTGGAGAATTTTTAACTTTTTGGGATGTACATGGGGCATCAAAGTTTGTACCTAAAGATTTCAACATAAGTCATTAAAAGTCTATGAGATTTTGGATACCTATAGACTTTTATGGAGTTTTAAAAATTCAAGTTTGAATACCACCTGACTTTTTAAAACTCTACGAAAGTCTGTTTTGAATACCATTAGACTTTTGTAGAGTATATAAAAGTCTGAATTGAATACCTCTAGACTTTTAAACTCCATAAAAATCATTAAAAGTCAATAAAAGCCTATAACCAATAAACCCCCCTAATTGTTTATGCTGAGAATCTATCAATTACAATCCAATAAGAGAAGAATAGAGAATTAGAGTAATCTATAGCATTTTCTTACCTTGTGGAACAGCGAAGGAAAATACATGATCTTAGACGTGAACGAGAAAACACAAAGACTGAAAGAGAACCTGCATTATACGCCCATGATTTTCGATTTCATCTCTGTTGTATGGCCGATTATGAACAATGTTGATCGGGTTTCTTTATCCCTCGTCCGCGTTCTCCATTTGTTAAGACTTAAGAGAGACGTAAAAGGAAAGGTAGTCAATATAAGAAGAATGCGTTCTCCTTTCTGGAGTCTTCGTTCCCTCCCTTGTATGGTTTCTTGCTCTGGTAACTCTCTTTCTTGTGAACTTGTAGCTTTTCGCATGCAATTGCTTGTGGGTTTTCATGTGTGGTGCTGCGATTGTCGATTATTGATCTTTGTTGGGCATGATTTTTCCTTTTTTCTCCGTGTGTTGCGCTTTCTGGTGGTGTTGAAATCCTTCCTCGATCAAACCCAATGAATCTTTCTTTAATTCTTAAGAACACTCAGAATTAGTTGTTCAATAACAGCAACAACAATTTCCGAAATTTCAGATTCTTTACATGTGATTTTTCCTAGCTTGTTTCTTGAAGATAAAAAACTAATCATCATCAAGAACTTCAGCTAGCAATTGAGTGTACAAGTTAAACCATATAACTTGAATCCACAGGCACGTAACAGAACTTTAATCAATCAAGAAACAGATCAACAATCAAAGAACATAAACAAGAAAGCGATAAGAAGACGTATTTTACGTGGTTCGGCGATGCAATTGCCTACTCCACGGGGGCCAATATAATTCCTCTTTTATTGATTGATATCAACGATACATACATGAATTCAAACTCTCAATTGTCACTCCTATGAATTCCAATGACAATTCCTTTTGAACCACAATCGATATGTATCTCACACAATCACCAAAAGAATGATAAACTCTCTTCTTGCTTCTCAAATCTGGAATTATTCACCGTGTCTTGTTTGAGAGTTATATCGATATTTATAGCCATCGAGATGGCAGTTAGAAGACTACAATCTCATCTGCACTTAATGTAGAGGATAACTTCTTATCATATAATTCCCAACTACCAATTCTGTTAATAACCGATTCAAGAAGTCGAAGAAAACAGGTTGGATATTAGTCACAATCCTAACAGGTGGTGTCGCCTTTTGCACCACCTTTGTTTGTTTCTGTGCTAGTTGTGTGTTATGGAGGGCTCCCCTTGCTGTTCCGATTATATGTCCTCTTTGTTATCTACTGGGTTATGGCCGTGGGGATGATTTACTCGGTTTCTTTACCACTCTATTCACTGATGGTTATGTTCGTGATTGGGGCTTTTCTTCTTCGGTTGGAGAGGGCTGCGGTTTTGGCCCGTCGTTGCTACTGGTTGCTGGATGGAAGGTCTTTTCGTCGCCGACTTCTGATTCCTTCTCGGTTTTTGGCGATTTCTCACCGCCGTGCATTTTCGGTGGTCGGAGACTTTCTGGTCCGATTTTGGACTCCCCTTCCTCCACCGGTGATGGTTGGGTGGCAACCCCACCACCTGCTATGAGGCTCCGGATTAGGGGTATTTCGGACATTATTTTACGTGTGATTGGCTAGTAGCATGAGTTTCCACTTTTTATTAATGCTTAGTCGTTCTCTTCTATGTATTTATCTAGTTTTTGTTTTATTTGGTCGTCGTGTATATGTGTAGATATCCTAGGGTGTATGTTTCTTACTTAATCAGTGGTCTTATTTTGTCTTTCTGGTGGTGTCTCTTTGTATGTTTCATTGTTAGAGCACTATATGGGTTTGACTGGGGTGCATTACGGTTTCGTACGACATCCAGTGGTTTGGTTTCTAGTAAGGATTTTGGAGGCGAGAGCTTGCGCATTTTTCGTATCTTTCTCAGTTTGGCTCATTGCCACTCCACGTTTGTACCTTCATTTGTTAAGGAATGTAGTTTGCTTACTTTGCCACTCTCTGGAATTCTTGGTTTGAGGGGATCGATTTTGGCACTGATGGTTCATGCCCCCTTCTGGTCCCTGTTCAGTGATTATGTCGTGACTCACTTTCTCTTTCCACCAGGTTATATCACTTTTTTATAGGAGGCCGTGTTTGAATTATGTTGTTTTATTTATTTTGCTACATTTGTTATCATGAGTGTGACGATGCTATTTTCACCTTGATTTATACTTGCCACACTGATAAATTTTTAATTAATATATCGTTTGTCTCCTGCTAAAAAAATTGTAAGAGACACGTGACGTGTATGGTTGGTCATGTTTTCAAGTGTTCGTTTTGCTAAATGAGTTTTTTGAATAATTTTAGGGATTGAATTATATGCTTGTTTTGTTTTTGAAAAGAAAAATTATAATAGCGATCAAATTATGTTAATTTTATTTGATAATTAATTTTTAAATAGTATGAGGGCACAAATATTTTTTTAGTACAGTAGACAATCATATATTATGAAGAGGGGGAAAGAGATCTCGAACTGAGGGTTCTCATTTTACATAAGCGAACAATACTATTTAAGTCAGGAGTATTCAAACAAAAGTTTGGACTTTTTTCATTGATCAATCGTACAAGCAAAATAGAAGTAGATGAATTCAAATTAAGTGAATGATCAGAGTAAAGAATATAGGAGGCATATTCTCCCAATGTTCTTGACTTTAAGGGATTCACTAGTAGCCATAATCTTGCACCAATTTCCCTCGTTGGTGAACGATATAATTCTTTTTTGAATTATAACAATTTACACCCTCACAGTTGTAGAAATTCTAACTCACATTAGAAGAAGAACGACGAGTTATAATAAGCCTTAAACGCAAGAATAGGACACAAAAAACAAGTTCGAATGATGAATTTAAATGATGTTTTAAAATTTCAAATATCTCTTGTGCTTTATCTGTTATTCTCAATCAAAGACTTCAATTCCCGTACCAAAGACAATGAAATAGAACTCGATAGCAACAATAATTATCTTGACAGTAACATTTTTCATATAAAAAAGGAAAGTTAAATATATGTAAAGTATAATTCAACGAGGATACAAGACGTGTTATGATATTATCAGAACAATTATTGTTATTGTTATGAGAATGTTCATTAATTTAACATGAAAATTGTTCTGACAATAATAATAATTGCTTCAATAATAACATTTTCCGCACATGAAAGCTATCTTTTGGTTTTTAAAACAAAAAGAATACTGCATAAGCCAAATTAAGCAAAAAATTAATTTCGGTTGAAATTTCATTGAAGTCAGTAACATTTGTGGATTATTCAAACAAATTACCATTTTTCGACAATAATTCTGAAATATAAATTTTTTTTATCTCTTTTTGACTTTTTTTTATAAATATTTGAAGATATTTACAAATAATGTTTAAAAAAAATCATAAATCCAAATATATGTTTTATAAAATTTATTTTTGAAATTATTGCGTAAATTTTGTCTCGTTTCCCAAATAAAGTAAATTCACACCTTCCAATCATCAATCATTTTCCCACTTGCTGTGTGTGTGGGACCCGCATTCGGAGTTTCTTTGTCTCATATGTACCATTCACCAATCCTCTTCATTTCCATCCCTCCAGTCCCGCCTAAAACAGATCACTCTTCCAGCGACTCTATACAGGAAACTAACGATTTTTAAGTTTATCATTGGAGAGAGAATCACGGGCCTCTTCAAATATCTCCCATTCCCTACCCGCAGCTCCCATTCCTCCCTGTCCCTGGTCTCATTCAATCACCCCCCACATTTCACCCCCCAAAAAATGAGAGAAATTCTTCACATTCAGGGAGGCCAATGCGGAAACCAGATCGGTTCTAAGTTCTGGGAGGTGATTTGCGATGAGCACGGCGTGGATCCGACCGGAAAGTTCAAGGAAGACGGGCCCTCCGATATTCAGTTGGATAGGATCAATGTCTACTTCAACGAGGCGTCCGGTGGGAGGTACGTCCCACGCGCGGTGTTGATGGATCTGGAGCCCGGGACAATGGATTCTATCAGATCGAGCCGCTTTGGCCAGATTTTTCGCCCTGACAATTTTGTGTTTGGGCAGTCCGGTGCTGGGAATAATTGGGCGAAAGGACACTATACTGAGGGTGCAGAGCTGATTGATGCGGTGCTGGATGTTGTGAGGAAAGAGGCAGAGAATTGTGATTGTTTGCAAGGTTTGAATGCTGAGTTTTCGTCTTTGTTTGGTTGTTCATTTTTATTTATCATGCAATATTGTGTAATTGGGTTATGCATATGATTTTCTACTCGTGATGTTCTTTATGGCTTCCTACCTCAAATATGGATATGCATATGATGCTCTGTTACCATGGAATTCAGTGCTCCAACATCTGTTATTTTGAATCTGCTAATTAATTAGTTCAAATTTATCATGTCAACTTGCTGTGTGACTGTTGATCTTTTAAAACTCAGGATAGTTTTTGGTTTCAGAGATTTTGATAAAATGTTCGTATAGAATTTTTTTTAAGGCGGTTGAACTTCTGGGTACTCGATAACATTTGGGCATTTGGCCTGGAAGTTTATGTTAAAATGCATCATAACGCAGTTGATAACTAATGTGAGTGGGGCCTTTGTCCTTAAGTCAATATCATGTGTTTAAATCATTTGTTTATTAATTTAATTTAGGAACTTTACTTAAGAAATTCGGATATTAAAGTTAATGAATATGATTATCGTTTACGCAGTCTGATTTTTTTTTTCCTGAGAAGCTCGTGTGTTTTTGGCTATTCATTTAAGGACAAATGTATATAGTTAATTCGTATTACGTGACAAATATTGTACAAGAAGAGTTTTTTCTAATATAAATCATTGGTTTCCTTGGCCAGGATTTCAGGTATGCCATTCACTTGGTGGCGGCACAGGTTCTGGCATGGGTACCCTCTTGATTTCAAAGATAAGAGAGGAATATCCGGACAGAATGATGCTCACCTTCTCCGTTTTCCCATCACCAAAGGTTTCCGACACTGTTGTGGAACCCTATAATGCTACACTTTCAGTGCACCAATTGGTGGAGAATGCTGATGAGTGCATGGTACTTGACAACGAAGCGCTCTATGACATCTGTTTCAGGACTTTGAAGCTCAGCACTCCAAGCTGTTAGTGACTTTTCATTTACTTCAAGAATATTGCAACACACGCTTGAATCTTTTTGCTGTAAGCTAATAGCTTGTTGCTCTTTATCATTTTTGGCAGTTGGCGACTTGAACCATTTGATCTCCGCAACTATGAGTGGGGTAACCTGTTGTTTGCGATTCCCAGGTCAGCTGAATTCTGACCTTAGAAAACTGGCAGTGAACTTGATTCCTTTCCCAAGGCTTCATTTCTTTATGGTGGGATTCGCTCCACTCACATCTCGTGGGTCGCAGCAATACATATCTCTAACTGTACCAGAGCTTACTCAACAAATGTGGGATGCAAAGAGTATGATGTGTGCCGCTGATCCTCGCCATGGACGCTACCTGACAGCATCTGCCATGTTCCGAGGCAAAATGAGCACCAAGGAGGTGGATGAACAGATGCTCAATGTTCAGAACAAGAACTCTTCGTACTTTGTAGAGTGGATCCCAAACAATGTGAAATCAAGCGTGTGCGACATTCCACCCACGGGTCTTAAGATGGCGTCCACATTCATTGGAAATTCAACATCGATTCAAGAAATGTTCAGGAGAGTGAGCGAGCAATTCACAGCTATGTTCCGCCGTAAGGCCTTCTTGCACTGGTACACTGGGGAAGGCATGGATGAAATGGAGTTCACCGAAGCTGAAAGCAATATGAATGATCTGGTAGCAGAGTACCAGCAGTATCAAGACGCCACTGTAGAAGATGTTGAAGAAACCGATGACGAGGCTGCCGCCGAGCATTACGACGGCTGAAAAAGTTCATAAATGTGAATATTTGACTCCCTGCTTGTTGTCTCTATTATGATGTAACTTATTTTTCATGTTTTAGTTTCTTTGTGCCGAACCTGCCGGAATACTGGCTTTCGTTGTAATGTTTAATGTTCTGCAACTGTGTTTCGTCTCAACATTGTTTTGAATGGCTTTAGTTTTGGTTCTTGGCGGATCTAGTTTTGGGTAAAAATTGATAGATTGCTAAATAGATATTGCCAATTTAAACCTAACTATTTATTGTTTAAAAAGATATTGATGTGTCATTAACATGCCTATTCTTGCCTAAACTGAAGGTTAATAAGAAAGCGAAAATAAATCCGATACCAGTAAATTTTTACCTCCTTTTCTCGAAATAAAGACACCAAAAATGCAGTGACAAGAAATTAAAATGACAAAACGACTTGGTTAATTTTATTACCACAAGCAATGACTTGATCTTGATTATTCCTCTCCTCATCCTCCTAGCTTCAGCAAATCTGGTCCGTTTATCAGTAAGTGCTGTGTCACATCCAATGGCGGACAGGTTCAGATCTGGAATTTTGGCTTGGCCCACTTAGTTGACCGCTTCAAGCCCATTATAGAATGAGCCCAGTTTGGGGGCTGTACTTGGCCCAAAGGAACGCTGAAATTTCTGAGCAGCAATATATGTGTTTAGACGTCATCAAATTTCTGAGAACCAAGTGATGAAACGCAATTGGCTCCAATAAATTTATTTACATCGAATTTTTTTCGAGGAATAAGTCAACCTTGTACTGTATAACCTAATAAGACCATGCATGGAATCTCCTTTCCCTGATGGGAAATCATAAGAAGCTAAATCAACTGAATTCCCCGGCATTCAACCATAAATTCCCAAATTAAAGTGTATTTGGTAGCATACAACATTCTTTACAAACAAAATACCAATGAACTTGAACGATACTAGGCAAGAAATAGGAGCGTAACAGAGGAGAATCACGGGATTGATTTTATAACATAATGAAATAAGGCTTGATTGAGCTCATGAACTGGGACAATCAAAAAATCTTTACTCCTGCTTTTCCAATTCCCCCATTCTCTCTATGATTGCCTGAAGTATTAAAACAAAAGAGAAATTAATTGCCATGTTCACGGATGATCTCATTTTCTAACCAATATTATTTGGCCATGCTCAAACTAATCCATTTTTACAATTTGTAAGAGCGTATAAATTATAATTTTGCATTTAATAATTTACATCTACATATATTCATCTTATATAAAATCATGATGGGGGAAATAATATTGGCCAAAACCATTTTTATGCATTAGGTAACATATGGGAGGTACGCATGTAATTTAATCTACATCCCTGAAGCTTTCAATGTGTTATCCAAATTTTAGAAGGTAAAGGAAAATTTTTACCTTCTTGCTTGTTTCTTGGAGTTCCCCGGCAAGAATGAACTCGTCTAATATGAGGTAAACCTTTAAAACCATGATACAAAATTATCAGGTCATGCAATAAGATACAGAAAGGACAATCATCATAAATGTGATTTTCTGAGTGATTCTCAGTTGTTCTTTCCCATATTTAACAAAATGCCATCATTTAAAACAAGAAATTAGAAACAGTAGTCAGATACCTGCACAATCACAGAACACTAAAATTAGATCTAATTGTTGAACGGGGCTTCAACTTATATTTCCAATAAGCATCATCTAGAGTGTTAACATCCTGTCTAAGAATAATGCAAGGGATATAAAAGATGTATGTAGCGAGAAGATATACAACGGAAAGGCGCTGATTAGTAGTTTCCAATGATTCAAACTGAGAATCAATTTATGTGAGCTAACACTAGGATAGAACAGTTCTAGGTCATAAATGAACAACAAAGTCAGCTCATAAATCTAATCTGCATCCTAACCGATAAAGCAAGCAGAAATTTTTTGAAAGAAAAATACACATAACAACTAACACTAATGGTACTAATTTACCAAACAGTCACATATAAAAAGGGATCATGCATCCGCGTAATTGGGCTTTTAAACAAAGTATAATTGGAAACATACGAGAGCTTCCCAGTAATTACAAAATCAAGAAGTGGAATATACCTTGTGGAAATTAAATACCAAATCTAGCTCGCAAACATTGCTGAAGAAATGATCCAGTATCTCCACAAATAAGTGAATGCACTCCAAATAAGCTAGCTCATTGTCGGTAATATCTACACACAATGAGAAAAATAATCCAGCATATCGCCTGTAGATAATTTTGTGGGTTCGGAACTGCAAGAAATTTTTTGTTGAAAATGTTATAATGATGTGTTGTGATGCTGAGAAGAGGACATTCTAAACAATAAAAATAAAACTACTGGAATGGAAAGCCATCCATAAATCATACAAACAACATGATCTCGTGACAGAAGGAAAATATGGATCTCATACATGCCCAATTTCGGAATAAATATCACTTTACAAGGGTAATAGGCTTTATTACATTCGTGGGATTCAAAACAGGACAACAGAATCAGAGCTTATAATCGGCTAAAAAGGATAAACAACAATATCAAAAATTACTCACCTCCACAAAATTGGTAAATTTGGGATCTCTGTTCACAATCAGTCGATGAACCTACAATATATAGTGAATACGGATTTAAGGATTTCGAAACTTGTGGTGGGGAATTCGATATGCTCATAATTTTTTTTACCTCGTACTCGACCTTATGCTTCTCGGATTCCTCGAGAGGTATGTAATATTTGGCCAGTCTAGTTTTCCCTTGCCTGTTTTGTAGTAGTATGAATCGGATCTGCAATATTCAATGAAAAATCAACAAATTTTACAAAGGTCGACCCAAAATAGAAAACTTTCAAAATGAAATCAGCAGAAATACAATGGAACTGCATATTCAAAAATATGAAATTACCATTTTGACGAGAATGATTGAGAACTGGAGATCGCAAAGTTGAATTGCAGAATTTAGGCGAAGAAAGAAGAACAGTAGTAGTCGACGTTTTATTATTTGATAAAATGGAGAAAATTAAAGGGCCCAGGTTCCTAATCCGGCATCCGGGCCCTTGTTGTTTACTATTCTTTTTTAAATATAATATCATTATTTGACTTTATTTTACTATATATTTAGCAATTAAAAGTTAGCGCGTTTAGTCAATGCCTTGTATGTAAGTGCGTTATTAAACTGCACGGACACTAACATGATAGGTTACGAACACGATATGATATGTATATGATGATATAAATTTTTCAAAATTTATTGGATACGAAACAGCTGTGACGCACATGCATATTTTTATAGATATTGTGCATATATTATATTACAAAATATTAAATTCATATATTTAAATTATAAAACATGTAAAAATAACAAAAAATATTCTTACCGAATTCAAGAAGCGTATAAATAAATGCATGAATTATCATAATATCACATATTCTAATATCAGAAGCATATTTCTTTCAATCAACATAAAGTTTAGCAAGCACGTCCGGATAGAATATAACATAGAATATAGTCTTACCAAATTCAAGAATCTCATAAATAAGCGTGTCAATAAAATCATTATAGCATCATTGGTACCAGCACCAAATACAAATTACTTCATCCAAATTTTATTTTAGTCAATTTTTTTTAAAATTGTAGAATTAACCCCTAAAAATATCATTCTCTAGTGGGACACGTCCCTCGAAAGTGTATGACACGGGTGTCAGAATTAATTTTTATTTTTAAATTAAAAACACACCACGTGACTTGTCTGATACATATCACAGGATGTCGGTGTTCTAGAAGTATCTGATATTGCACAAAGTGATTTTTAAGAATGTACGGGCATCACAAGTGCATCACTAAGCTATATAATTTTTTGAAAATGGAACAAAATATTGCATATCAGGGTTAAAACCTGCTGTCGATTTTGCAGCAATTGATTTTCAAAAATATCCATGCATCACACGTGCGTTACTAAGCTGTATAATTTTATTAAATTGTAAAAACAAATATTGTAGACGTCGACAGCAGGGTTCGAACCTGCGCGGGCAGAGCCCAACAGATTTCAAGTCTGTCTCCTTAACCACTCGGACATATCGACTTCGATGTTACCTTTGAATTTAGAAACTTTATAAATAAATAAGATATTCTAGGTTTTATCACTCCTCATAATCATCTCAATTCTCACTGTGGAAAACCAAATCTTAACACACTTGAGAATCACACCGATATCGATCCAAAAAAAAAAAAAGAATCACACCGATATACAGAATAATAGTGATGTTGTACATCATAGGATTAGGTTTAGGGGACGAGAAAGATATTACCTTGAGAGGGCTTGAAGCAATAAAGAAGTGCAGCAAAGTGTACATGGAGGCGTATACTTCTCTTCTCTCCTTTGGTCTCGCCTCCGATGGCCTTTCAAATTTGGTCGGTCCCTTGTTTCTCGATTTAATTAGTGTTTATGCAATAAAGTTTGAATCTTTGGAGTATCCGCAGGAAATTTTTTATGGGAAATCGATTATAGTCGCGGATAGGGAAATGGTAGAGGAGAAGGCGGATGTTATGCTGTTAGAAGCTCAGTATTCTGATGTGGCATTTTTGGTAGTCGGTGATCCTTTTGGGTATTTATCTTTTAACTCGTTTTGATTACTTGAATTTGTTTATTTTTTTCAAATTAAAATTGGGTTATTGCATTGTGCCTTTTGGGTAATTATCTTTTAACTCTTTTTGATTACTTTAATTTATTTATTTTTTCAAATTAAAATTGGGTTATTGCATTGTGAATTCATGCTTGTGTTTTGAACCTTTTCTGGATGATTTTATCCTTCAAAGACTGGAAATTTGATAGGTTCTAGATAAAAATTGTATCTTGGTAACCTATATTGGCAGTACTTAGACATATTGATTGTTGTTGTGAAATTTGATGCAGTGCAACAACTCATACCGATCTTGTTGTTAGAGCCAAGAAGTTGGAGGTAGATGTTAAGGTGATTCACAATGCATCGGTGATGAATGCTATTGGAGTCTGTGGCCTACAGCTCTATCGGTACGGGGAGACAGTTTCCATACCCTTTTTCACCGATACCTGGAGGCCTGATAGTTTTCACGAGAAAATTAAGAGAAATCGAACACTTGGTTTGCATACTCTCTGCTTATTAGGTACACTTAGTATTGTATTGGTGTTCTGCAGATAATTTATAGCTTGTAAAATTGACCCGATGCTCTATTTTCCAGAAAAATGTTGTGTTCATAAGTGTATAAAACTCAATGACTCTGTGATTATTTTCAGATATTCGAGTGAAGGAACCATCCCTAGAATCTTTGTGCAGGTTAGAGATAAAGTCTACTTGTTCCATACTAAAAGAAGATACCTTTACATATACATATATATATATATATATATATATATATATATATATATATATATATATATATATATTTCTATATTCTTTCACAGAACATATTTGCATGCAATTAGTATGTAGCTGGATTATCATGTACTTCTATCTCTGATCATATTTCAGAGGTAAAAAAGTGTACGAGCCACCAAGGTTTATGACAATAAACACTGCAATTGAGCAGCTCTTGGAGGTGGGGCAAAAATTCAAAGAATTCGGTACGTTCTCCAACACTTGCCACATGATATTTTTATCTCCTGTGAAATTTGATGAATAACTGCTTTGAATAATTTGATCTGGTAATACTTCGGTCTCAAATTGCAGTGTATAGTGAAGACACTTCTTGTGTTGGATTAGCACGAGTAGGCTGCGAAGATCAGCTTATAGTTGCAGGATCCATGAAACAACTTTTGACTCAAGATTTTGGGCCTCCTTTACATTGCCTTGTCATAGTAGGGGAAACTCATCCATTGGAGGAAGAAATGCTCGAATTCTATGCAGTCAACAAAAGATTGAAACAAACTTAATTTTTTTGACAACGATGGTGGTACATTTTGTTGTACACATGATATCTTTCTTTTACTATCTCAGTCGATTGTATTTCCCCCTGTCCCCTTTCGGGTAAGGGTTTTTCGAAAACCATTTTTATTTATGATATCGAAAGGATCTGCACTAGGGGGGAGATACAAAAATTTAAAGAGGAATGTTGTTATTTGGAAGCATTTTGGCCCCAATCTTTTATTGTTTTCGTTTTTTGTTTTTTGGGTTTTTGGAATTCTAAGTCATGCCTATTGTTTCAATATCAATGTTGAAATTTTTAATAGCCATATCACCACATTTTTGTTTGGTTCATGTCATTGCCAAATGTGGCTTCCACATAAAATAGAATATTCCAATTCAGTTGTCCTATTTAATGTTTATGGTTTTTGGAATTGCAGGCTTGCTATTGTCATCCCAAAAGAAATGAAAAGTAAAGAACAATGCTTCCATTTTGATAAAACTATAAGAACACATAACCTCCTTGATTCAATGGTCAAGTTAAGCTCTTTTTTTTTTGAGTGGTCAAGTTAAGCTCTTTTGAGGCATAACATTTCAAATTCTTCTGCTAGGGTTTGATTTTTTATTCACGTTATCCAGGACCAAACATTAAAATATTAAAATTTCGTGAAAAAAGATGGTGCTCCCCCAATGGCTATCACAGTTAGTAATATGTAAGTGGCTAACGAACAAGAACACATGATGTGTTCAGCCAACTACCATGGGCATTCTTGTCATTTCAACGATCTTAATGCATGAAATTTAGAGGAACTATCATTAACATGTGTCGGTGCCTTTTGCTGTCCAAAGAACAATCCCATTTGTTTTGTTCCAGGCCTCAACTCCATCAAACCTTTCATATTTTCTCCCACATCGATCCTCCTAACTTTTCAGCTTTTCCATCTTATCCTGTCAAACCTTGTCAAGATTCCATTTTTACCTCAAAAATTTCAGAAAGATTCCTCGTAATCAAACCATCCTGTATTTACCTCACCAAAGGCAATGCAGGGCATTGCATGTGTTTCCTTTTAACTCTTGGTCCAAGAAAAAACCTACTACTCTTTGCATGTTTGGATCCAGTCAGCAGAAACGACATTCATTGTCCGGTTCATACAACAGAAAGCTCATCAGGCCTATATTTTTCTTTGATTTCTTGAAAAGAATGGAGGATAAAAGGCGTGCTGGAGGGTGGTGCGGTTGGTTTTTGGTGCTCATAGTTTTTGCTGCAATTGGGTTTGCAATTTTTGTAACCGTGACACAGAAAATGTATGAATCAGATCCTGATGCCACCCCTGTTCCCGGCCATCCTGGCGCTATCACAAAGAAATATGCTGACGCTCTTGGAATTGCTATGCAGTTTTTCGACGTCCAAAAATGTAGATTCCCTTCTGAATTTTTTACAGCGTTGGACGTGTCTATGTTTGTATTGTATTGATGTTACGGTGGCAAGGATCGACCCCGGAATTTAGTTGATGCATGCTTCAGAAAGCTTATATTATCAATGAAATTGGTTTTTTTATTCGTGTGCTAATGTATTGCTTAGTTATTAAATGTTGTTTTAGCTGTTAAGTTCCATGTACCGTTTAAACACCGGTCAAATAGCTTTTATGTGGCTATTCTTGTAATGTTTGCTGGAAAGACTGTAACAATCTCACACCCGCTTCCCAAACAATTTTGGAATTGTTAATGTTGGTGGGCTTTCCCACTTAAAAATCTAGTTTTTGGGTTTGGATGTTTCTCTTGGCCTGATAACCAAACAAAGACTAGATCATATTTGTCATCATCTTGATCAAGAAAAGATTATAATTTTTTGTTGAGGTTTTTTTTTTTTTGTTAATTGATATATTGCAATTTGCTTCACGGTATATTCAGCTGGGAGATTGGAGAATAATAAGATACCTTGGAGAGGGGATTCGGGTTTGAATGATGGAAGTGAGGCAAAATTGGACCTTTCGAAGGGGATGTATGATGCAGGGGATCATATGAAGTTTGGACTCCCCATGGCTTTCACGGCAACAGTGTTGTCGTGGACGATTCTTGAATATGGGGACCACATGAAAGCGGTGAATCAATTGGAAGCAGCTCAGGATTCGCTCAAGTGGATCACAGACTACCTCGTAAATGCTCATCCGTCTGATGATGTCCTCTACATTCAGGTTCGTTCAGTCTTTTCCACAATGGGAGGGAATAAATTTGTTGTAGGTTTAACACTTGCATAGCCCCCAAGCCTAGTAAAGTGTTTGATTTATGTTACACACCATAACTGTGGAAGAACTTGGTTAATGTGAAGTCGTGTTTCAATTAGAGGAAATGAGGTACTTGGATGAAGAAAGTTTTGACATAGTGTTGTGAAAGTCCATTTAACAGATAGCGATTCATTTTGTCCCACTATATTTTACAAAAAATGCAAAAAAACAAAAAAACAAGTGTGGTTTAGCTTGTGAAAGCTCGATTTTCTCCCCATCTTTGAAGCTCGTGTTTAGTAGAAAGATACCCAAGTAATGTTCTTACTTGGTAAGATTTTGGCAGGTGGGCAATCCTAAACTAGATCACAGTTGTTGGGATCGACCAGAAAACATGACAAAGCAACGGCCTTTAACACAGGTGAACGCCTCTACTCCTGGAACTGAGGTTGCTGCTGAAACAGCAGCGGCTCTAGCTTCAGCATCTCTAGTGTTCAAGGATGTCGACGCTTCATATTCCAGTGTACTTCTGAAGCATGCTAAACAATTGTTCACTTTTGCCGACCGATATAGAGAATCTTACAGCATCAGCATTCCCAATGTGAAAAACTTCTATAATTCTACCGGCTACGGGGATGAGCTCTTGTGGGCAGCTAGTTGGCTTTATCATGCAACTGGAGAGAGATTGTATTTTGAATACGTGACCGGGAAAAATGGCGAAGATTTCGCTAACTGGGGAAATCCTACATGGTTTAGCTGGGATAACAAGCTAGCTGGAGCTCAGGTATTATTTCAAGTTCGAGTAATATATAGAAATTTTGTTGAGTGGATAAAGAAAAATGTTTCTTTCCTGGCTTCTAAAATGAATAAAAGAGAATATCTGTATATTTGTTGCCTTCTGAAGAAATATTTTTATATCTTGTTGCATTTGAGCTTAGTTCTAACCATTTTCTGGAAAGTTGAGGACTTGTCGATGGTAAAATAAAGGAGTTCTTTTGTGCAGGTTCTGCTGTCGAGAGTTAATTTTTTTGGGCCTGAAGATATTTCAAATTCTAAAATCCTCCTCAAGTATAGGAACTCTGCAGAGGCTGTCATGTGCAATATTTTACCTGAATCTGGCAAATCCACAACCAGCAAAACTAATAGTAATATTACTTCCGACATTCTTTCCCCATTCACATTTTTATATATGAACATGAAAGTTCCGGTTTTGCTTACATTAAGTTTGTAAATACAGAAGGTTTAATATGGATAACTGAATGGAACGCTCTCCAGCATCCTGTGGCATCAGCTTTTTTAGCCGTGCTTTATAGCGATTACATGCTTACATCTCGAACAACAAAGTTCTATTGCAGTGGTCATTCTTTTACGCCCTTGGATCTCCGCAAGTTTGCAATCTCACAGGTACATCATACAATCGTGATAAGCTTTCATCAACTTGTACCGAAAGATATAGTTGTAACCATGCAATGCAAATCTCTTCAAAACTACAATAGTAGAGAAGTAGCACATTTCTTTTTGCAGCTATACAATATGATAATGAAAATTGTTGTTTCTCAGCAATAGATTGTTTACATTGCTCAGTGCTTATATTAACATCTTATGTCTTTTACATTAGGTCGAATATGTCCTAGGAAACAATCCAATGAATATGAGTTATCTCGTGGGATACGGGGATAACTATCCACAATATGTCCACCATAGAGGAGCCTCGATTCCGACAGATGCTACAACTGGCTGCAAAGACGGTTTCAAGTGGCTCGACTCAGAAGAACCGAATCCTAACATTGCAATCGGAGCACTTGTTGGTGGTCCTTTTCTTAACGACTCGTATATTGATTCGAGAAACAACTCAATGCAGGGAGAACCGAGCACATACAACAGTGCTGTCATTGTTGGGCTTCTTTCTGGTTTGGTTACCACATCATCTGTGGTGCTATCATTCAATTAATGAAATTTGAGAGACAAAATTTATATATTTATAAAATTTGAATATTTAATAGTTATTTGTAAAGCCTATCTCTCGTGGATAAATGAGGATTGTAACAGGAAAGGTGAGAGGGAAAATATGATTTAGTATTAGGTTCCAATAATGCCTTGTCTACTTAGCAAAATGGATTGTGCACATGCGCACTAGCAATTGACACTGTTTTGTGTTCTTATCTATTTACAAGAATTATGTATATATATATTTGTGTATTGAGAAATTAAAGGCCAACCCCACTTTCTCTCCTGTATTTGTGTTATGTCCAACAATATATGTAAGATGATGATTACATTGTCTACTTGGAGTCTTGGATATAACAAAATTCAAAATTTTCCAACAAGATCGAATCTAATAGGGGCACAATCGCCTTCACTCAACTAAAAGTATAATATTAACGTGTAATTCAATTAAAAAATTGGAACTTGGGCTACTTCCATGCCCCCTTTTATTTAATATTGGCATTGACGTAGTATGATATTTCGTCTTTCTCGAATACCTGAAATAGAGATGATCATAGAAAATGTAAAATATTTGATAGGATTCATTTCAGCAACGCAAAATGATTAAGAAATTCAATTGTTATAACTCAATTTCCAACTTCACCTATGAGGGGAAAAAGTGGGGATTCTATTTATCTAGGAATTTATACAAATACAAGTTTGGTATGTCAAGATTTAAAAGTATGTAACCCCCCCCCCCCCCCCCCCCCCCCCCCCACACACAAAAGTTTCAATGTAACTAAGGATTATCTCTCGCCAAGTTTAATAGGCCCTTGCTACACATAATCATCGTCCATACTTTTTTAGGGAGAATACTTATATGCATTTGGCTTGGTTCGAGTTATACATCAATTTAATATTAAAACATAATATTTTTTTTAAATATATAAATTAACATATCAATTATTTTAAACAAATCATATTAAATTGGTCGGTACATCGAGCCAACTCTGGATCCATTAAAGAATATTCACTTTTTGCAAGACAATCACGCTTCCAACATTATTGTGTCTTGTCAATTTGTGTACCTTCATAACTCTATGGGCCGAGCACTACTAAGTAGACTACGTGGCCTTCTTTTTCGCCACATGAATTGGGAAAGAATTCATGCTTCCTTAGTTATGGAGTCGTAATTCATTTTATGGATGAAGGAATTAATTAAATATAAGAGAGCAAGATTAATATATTTTTATATTTAACAAAAAATTATATATCTGATTAAAATAATTTATATTTTAAAAGAGTATTTGCCCGCAGTTATCATCCTCAAGCTCCACGATTACATATCCTCTCTTCTATGCAGGAATTTGATAAGGATGTTCAAAAAATATTAAAATAAAAAATAGGGGTCAATATATAATTTTAGGTGGAGTAAAATTTAATTTATGATAATTTATGATATGTAAACTATAATTTTGGAGGTAAAATGTCATTTTTTAAAAAATAATTTTTTTGGAAGCAATAAATAAACTTTTTTTTGTCTTAGTGTAAGGGTGTGTTTGCGATTGCTTATTCAAAGCACTTCTATGTTGCTTTTGCTTAAAGTTGAAAAAAGTTGATTTTAAGCAAAAGCATTGAGTGTTTGTTCTTTAAATAAAAAGCAGCTTAATAAACTTAAATTAATTACGAAATTGCCAGAAAACAACTTAAAAGCAGTCAAAAGCATGTCATGACCTGCTTCTCTGCTTTTCTATGCTTATTTTTAGAGAAGCAATAGCAGAAGCAAACAAATAAAACACCCAAAAACTGCTTTTTTTATCTGAAAAGCAGATAAACAGTTTTCATAAGCAATTACAAACACCTACTAAGTCCGTCTCTGCTCCGAGCGATTTTATGCTATGTTTTAGAGTGTATTTTGTGCTGTAGGCACGTGTTTAGCACTTAAGACGTTGGCATTACACTCACCTAGCTCAGGCTGCTAAATTCAATTCCCCCACTACAAATCTTTTGAAAGAAAAAGGTGAGTAGTGAAGCTTCTGTGTTTTCTGATATTATAATAATAATGTTGAGTGGATAAGGGCTACAGAATCAGTCAATCAAAAGTGTCAACTATACAGCATAGAGAAGTCAACCCCCGTTCTCTCAAATGCGATTTCAACAGAAATGGTTTTAGTTGGATGTTACTATAGGTGAGTGCCAACTACTTTTGCACTTAACCACCTATTGAACTTACGAAACAAAGTGCTACATATGCTGAAATCACCACTTAAATATATGGAAGCCGCTACTAGATGTTATGCCAGTATAATCGAAAATAAAGTACAAACATTATACATACCCAACAAATACAAAAATTACGTGGTTCGGTAATTGCTTACGTCCACGGGAGCAAACACGTATTTATTTGTATTTCAGATGAGAATTACAAAAAACTTTGGATTACCTCACAAATAACATATATAGATACATAAGCTTAAAAGCTTAGAGAACTAGGTGAAAGGATAAATTTACAGAGGTGGGGGTATTTATAGATGTTCAAATCCTCGGTAGAAAACTTCATCTTGAACTTGAGTTCTTCCATTGTTGGCAATTCTAGCCACCAAAGCTACATGGTGCATCGTCCTTCTGGAAAAACAGCCACCGACCAACACTAGATTCTCGGTGTTAATGGATCATATGTGCTTAGTATGATATATGTTTCGATATGAGATATTATGTTCTAGTTTAGAGGATCGAAAATTCTGTTCAATTGTACGTATATGTTCATATCACTCTCTTCCGATTTATGTGATACATGTTTCAAAAATTGCTTATGTGTATATGTATGAGTTTTTGTCATATTCGATTGGACCACACTTGCTGAGTATTCACCAAAACGCTTATCCCTTATTTCTTATCTCAAATAAAAGTGAAAAAGATCTCGAAGAAGAAAATCAATACCAATTTTGGACTTGGTAATATGTCGTCGTTGCTACGATTCAAGATATTAGTTTTAATTGAATTTATGCTTTAGCTAATATTTTAGGATATTTTGAACAATTTTCATTATTTGAATTTCAGTTTAAGAGATAATTATTTTATGGAATAAATAAAGTAGGTTTTATTTCGAAATATGTATTTCGAGGTTGTCTATTTCGAATTGTTATTTAGAATCAACAACACGGTGATACACTCGATTTCGGGCAGTGACAATAACAAGTTAGGAATTTAAGACAAACATTATCGCCCCACCAGAGAATTTCTTGTTTGGCTAAAGTAAGCAAATGCAAAGGTTCAACTGGAACAATATTTCTTGTGGGGACTAAGATTAATCACTTCCATATTAATTTAAAACTAATTATGACCCATAAAAAAAGTAATAAATCAAAACCACGTCATTTGACTAAAAAAGTATTTTGCTCCTATAGCTTCCTAATTTGTCGGCAAGAATTGTTTCCTCCCTTCAGTTTAAAATCATATTTACCCAAAAATAAGGTTAGAGACATTATTTATATCTCTTCATTCTAAGTGGGAATTGCGTGCAATAAATCTGATATCAATAAAAAATTGATATACATTATTAATTGGAATTGACACTGCAATTAAAGTTTTTTTTTTTTTTAATTACATTGAAATACATTTAACTCTGTCCTATCTTAAACCCATATAAATGAGAAGAGTTATGGTAGGTTGTTAGTTAGCATAAAATATATATAAATCGGGAAGATTCATATAACTGGATAAATGCTCGATTGATGAAATACAATTATGTTACTCTCAAAGCCAGAAGACGAAAAAAGAAGAAGCAAACAAAGCTTATATATATCTGACAAGATAAAAGTTACAGATTCAAGCTATAACTAAAAATGGACAAATCAATTTTGGGCACAAATTAATGTAAAAATCCACAGCGAAAGAAAAGGACTGCGGGCCTAATAATCCATCTCCCTACTCTTGCTTTTACAATCTGATAATAAATTCCATTATATACGTAGCCTAAAGATTTGGCTTTTGTAATCGGGTCATCGTCCAAGTTCTGATTTTGTTGTGTAACCCAATTGCTGCTCTATCTCCCAAGTCAACTTCGGTGTAATCCCGTCATGTATCGGAGCATAATCCTGCATAAATAGCATCCAGTTTTGGAAAATACAAATATTCCACTTTTGGAAAATATATACGAGATATATGGGGTTGGGGGTAGAAACTGTTGTACCTCAAGCTTGGACATGAGTACATGGGCAGTTGGGGCAGAGACAATGATATGACGGGCAGATGGAGTAATGAAGCCTTCATCGACTGCCTTGTCTATGAAAGACAATAGTGAGTTGTAGTACCCATCTACATTCAGCAAACCCACCTGCATATTAATTAAATTTAATCACAGTTCATTTATCATGCATCGCCGATGTGATTCTGACTTTCGAGGGGTACATTTTTAGCAGTGGAGCCATGATTGTTGCGTATAAACAAAATAAAATATAAAGGGGTCATTAAATTTTGGTTTATGTGTACGTGTAAATAATACAAACGAATATATAAATTAAAAAGGAGCGATTGTCCTTTGCTTGCCATTTCTAACTCCAACATGCTTCCTTTGATTCCGCTCTCATCGACACCAATATACCGTCCTTAAGAGCGACAACAAAACAAGCCTCCAACATCGATACTTTTTCTTGGATGATTTACACAGAAGAACTCAAAATGCAACATACCGGTTTGTCATGAATTCCAAGTTGAGCCCAAGTGATGACTTCTAAGAGTTCTTCCAATGTACCATACCCACCTACAAATTCTTATGACCATCAATTTGTAAAACCGACAACACTAACAATTTCATTGAAAGAGATTAAAATTACCAGGCAAGGCAATAAATGCATCTGCTTGCTTGGCCATTTCTGCCTTCCTTTGGTGCATATCAGACACCGTTCTCACTTCTCCAACAGGCTCTCCAGTTATCTGTATCAAACACTACTTACCAATTCAAAAAAATAGGAAATAATATGATATATTATTTGCATGTTTTCAAATATATATTAATTACCTCTATTGGCATCAGAGTTCTTGGAATGACTCTGTAAAAAGAAGAAAAAACATTAACGAAAATTTACATTTTGGAAATATTATTCAAGATCGAATTAAAAAAGAAGAAGCATTTTTAATAAAATAAATAAATAATAAAATGAAAATACCCTAACACGTGGCGTCCACCCTCATACACAGCTTGGGAGACTAGACCCATCAATCCAATACTTCCACCTCCATAAACCAAGTCTATGTTCCTTTCAACCTGTCCATTTTTTTTTTATATTAATTTATGCAATACAATTTCAACGTGAGCACCATATTATTATGTGATTAATAAACTGAAGATTGCATGTTAATCTCGCTGAGATCCAAACACTACAACACTTTCTCAGCCTTGCAAATATGTTATTATCTGATTTGATCATTATATATCTTACCTAAAGTAGTTGTTTTTGATAGAATCATAAAAATAAACTATATAATATATTTTATAGAACATAATTTCAAGATATTTATCGGTCGAAAGTTTCCATATTAAGAAGTAACAACAAAATCCAGCAACTCTATCGTCTTCACTTTAACTTAAGGCTTGTATGGAGCGATGGTTCTTGTGTGAAATTCTTCTTAGTTTGAGACATAAGGTACAAGAAAAGACACTTTTGAGGTTCATTTCTTTTGTAAAACTATGGAAACAAAAAGAGCATTAGCTTCTTCTCAATCTAATAAAGATGAGAATTTTCTAAAACCCTTTTGTTTGCTAATTCGGAACACCCATCTTCATTGTGAATTGTGTGGCTC
Organism: Haberlea rhodopensis; assembly: GCA_907163345.1. Taxonomy (NCBI): domain Eukaryota; kingdom Viridiplantae; phylum Streptophyta; class Magnoliopsida; order Lamiales; family Gesneriaceae; genus Haberlea; species Haberlea rhodopensis. The sequence continues at coordinate 45,848 of CAJQUN010001417.1, forward strand.
AATATATTTTGTGATGATAGAATACATACTGAACTTAAGTTGGCCAGTACGATGGAACAACATATAAAAAAGTTAACAATTACCAATTCTTTGCCGAGTTGTATAGCTGCAAGTTGGTAGATTGGATTTTTTCCTGGACTGCTCCCACAAAAAACACATATCCTCTTGAATCTCGATGGCTTCATGGGCTGCTGCAAGATATTTTCCATTGTCAACATCTAAATTTTTCTTTTTTAAAAAGGGATTTTTATTTTTTGTGTGAAATAAAGGAATCGGAAAAGGGCTAGTAAAAAGATCGTGTGAATAGAGTAGATTAATGGGATTTGGTTGTGTATTGAGCAGGTCAGAAATTTTCTTTATTTTGCTGCGTTATTTAGAATTAAGAAAGAATAAGAAAATGTGTAGAAAGGAATAAGGGGATGGTAGTTTGGTTAGTCATTGCCTCATTGGTCCCTTTTTATATCCCAAATTCGTCATGGGATTTCCAATCCTATATGCACACTTGGCACCAACTGTCCTTTTCCATATTTATGCTTTTTTTTTTTTGGATTATTTATTTATGGTCTATATTCATTTATTTTTAAAGTTTTATATTTTACTAATTTTGGTAATTTGTGTCATTTTCAACCTAAAGTCTAGAGAGAGAAGTTTATAAGGACAATACTTAGTGGATGTGTCATCACATTTTTTCTTTTTTATTTTATGGGGTATAAAAAACAGGAAATAAAATATATATTAATTAAAGAGTCGTCAATTTGATAAATACAAACCAGTCAAAAATAACAGCCTTAGAAAGTAATACAACAGACTACAAAAGCGGCTGTTTAGGGAAAGTGGCATGAACCACCGGAGCCAATTCAATCCCCTCAAACCACGAAATCCAGAGTGAGGCAAAGCAAGCGAGCCGCCTTCCTTAACAAATGAAGGTACAAATGTGGATGGTTGAAGAGCATAAACTGATAAAAGACTACAAACGCACAAGCCCTCGTATCCAAAATCCTTCTAAGAAGCCAAACAACTGTGTGACACATGAAACCGAAAGGCAACATAGTCAAAATCATACAATGTAGAAACCAAACCACTAGGTGGCACACAAGAAGACGCAAAGCATCCGAATCCCCAACACACAGCACTCTAGTCGAAGGTGGAGCAACCAAAAGGCCAAGGGTAGGCGAAGAACCACTCGAGGATCACCTGGGCACGCATGTACACAAAAGGAGATGTGAGAGCAAAAGGTGGATAAACTGCTAGTGTGAAGGCCCAAAAATTTGCCTCGCCCCAAATCATGTTAAGCATTCAATGGCATTGCACAAACATTGACATTAGTTATTCAATGATATTTAAGTGTCTAACTCAAATCATGGCATATCATTCAATTCCTTCACTAACACATTCAATTGCCCAAATCTTGTCATTGACCATTCAATTGTATGACCCAAATTATTGCCACCATTCAATCCCATTCAATCCAAGTTATTGACATTTAATGGCTTACTAAATCATGCCATTAGATTGCCAAAGTTTTGTATTGTCAATAATTTCTTCTACATTACACATTGATGACCACATTCATTACTTGCTCAAATTATGAAATGTGATGACCACTCAATTTTCCTATTCAGGTGCATTTTTTCAATCTTGATTAGTCATCCATCTCCTTGCTAAAAGCATAAAACTAAATGCCTAGGATTTATGATTAACTTAAATGTCTCTAAATCAGGCTCCTAAACTAAAGGTGATGACCACATATGTTTATCTCATTGATGACCCCAACTCATGCCCCTCAATCCACCCCACTTAATTGCCTCCCAATTACATTAATGCCACCCACTTATCATCCCACTAAAGTCTTGCCATTAGGAGCCAAAGTAGATGATCTAAATTGAAGTGCACCTCCCCATATTAAAATCACGCTAAATCTTGCCAAGAAAAGGGCTACTTTACACTTAGCATTTTTCGAGAATCATACACTACACACACACAAATATTTCAAAACTTGCAAGGAAGAGAGGAGGAGATTTTCACCATTTTCTCAACCCGAATCTCATCTCAACGTGCTTCGAATATTCAACGACAGTAAGTGGGTTTTTGCATATGAATATCATTTCGTTTTTGAAACTCTATATATGTATTATACTTCAGTTGGACACGAAAATGTATTTTAAAGATCATATTGTGAAAGTTTATGAGAAATGCGCATCGAAAGTCGAAGGCTCTGTGGGGGCAAAGTGCTACCTCTGTAGGAGTCACCAATTGATTCGACGGGGCAAAGTGCTACTTGATGTTGGCGTGCCACATGCATGGGAGTCACCTCTTGATCCTTAAGAGCAAAGTGCTATGCCATGAGAGCCACATCTTGATCCCAAAAAGGAAATTATGTGTTTATGCGATGAGGCTCTAGTGTGAGCAATTATGAATACGTGTATCGATCTACTATGTGTTTGATAAAGAGTTATTTGAAAAGTTTTTATGTATGTTTTATCATGTTCAACTGACCCCTGCTTGCTGAGTATTTTTCCAAATACTCACCCCTTACCACCCCTCCCAAGTTAAGGATGAAGAATAGGTTGAACACGAAGAACAAGACCAATTTTGGGCTGGTGATCTACCGAGGTGATTCAAGATTTTATTACGTTATGCTTATGCAACTCTGTTTAGATCTAATGTGCTTATTGAACAACTTATTCAAGTTGATCTATAGTTTTAAAGACGATTATTATTTTTAATGGAATAAATAGACTGATTTGTATCATAGATCTGTACACGAGGCTTGTTGATTTTGAATTAATTTTTGGAATCAACGCCGGTGCCAAGCACTCGGTCTCGAGGCTTGACAACTAGGGCGTTTCTTACGTATGGAGCGTCCGAGGCCAACGGGATCTTGGAGGAGGAAGAAGAGTACCAGCACGTCGCCAAAGAGAGGATGACAGATCTCGAACTTAGGAACTGAAAAGCAACACCATAGAGGAGGCAAGAGAAACATAGGCCATTAGTTCCTGCACCTTAGGAACAGAGAGGACTAAGCGATAGCACACGGAAGCGGGGGAGGAGGGTGCAAGGATGCCAGAACAGGGAAACACATGTACTATCGTTTCGAATATGTGATATCTGTGCTAGAAATCAAGCCAATGATGTTTGAATTCAAAGACACAATTTTTGACAAATAGTTAACATATATTTTGTAATTAATCATATTTGATGGGGATTTATTATGTAAGAAATTATATAATTATTTTTGTTTCGTTCGTGATCTCCACCTATAAAGATCCAATCTTCATTCTAAAACATCCCATAAACACAAATTCTCTCTTTTGCAAGTATAAGTGTAAACGTGAAAGTGATTGAGTGTGAGAATTTCTTAAGGAGCATTTTATCTTTAGAAGAAATACGATTAGTACATAGAAAATGAGCATTAAAATTACAGAGTTTTGAGTGTAATACTGTGTATTTTCAGTTATCTTGTGTTATTTGTTATCAATAAAGAAGTAATCTTTTTGAAGATTCTAGAATGGACGTAGCCCGATATTGGGGAACCACTATAAGTATTGATGTTCATATTGTTCAATTATTGATTATGTTGATTATATGGTTTTGATTCCGCTATGTTGTTACTTCAATTATATACCGATTTCCATGATATCCAACATTTTTTGTTAAAATACCAAGTAAAAACACAAAATTTGAAAACCAATGAAATAGTCTCCCCACTTGCCCCAAACTCCTTCAATTATGATCGAACTACAAAATAAATAGGAGAAACATATATATTGAAACATGAACAGGTTAAACACATTAATTATAAAAATCATTCATAACAAAGAGAACTTGCAACACAATTTTACAAAGATTTCACCCCAAATCTTGACCTCATCAAGGCATTGACAATTTCAAAACTCAATCATTTAATAATAATAATTAAAAAATTGGGTACTCAACAATGCGTAGGAATTTCTTAATAATATATCTCGTTTCTACTTTTCCAACATAATAGTTTGTGAGTGATCATGTATATTGATATAGTAAAAAATTAATTAAATCTAACTGAAGAATTTCAAATACATAAATTCAATAAATTTTCAGTAAAATTTTTACTAACTTTCTTAAAAATGATTCATCCTCAAATCTTGATTTGAACTTACAGTGAATGTTGATTTTGCGAACCTTCAGTTAGTTGGAAAGCTTGATTTACGTCAAATACAGTGTCATTAAGGTATATCCACCATTGATAGGGAAATATTCTACATCAACGATGTGCCATATATTTGATTGGCTAAATTAAATCTCCAAGGATTTCTTATTAACACTCCATATATATTATTTTGCTTCTTAACTATATTCTTTTGCATATTATCAATATTATCTCTATTATTTAATTTCACTTTCTCTTGATTAATAATACGTATCGTACATTTCAGCCATTAATTGTTTTTAAAAAAATAAAAGATTAGATGGCTAAAGTAGGATCAATGGATGATTTCCAAGAAGATTCTTCCCTAATTTTCTTTAATGTTGTATTTTTGGTGGGTATATTAATTTTTTAACGTCTCGTTTCAATCATGCTTGGAAAGTTGGGTACAAAGAGTGTTCAAGTGGAAGTTTTCTTCTTCATTTTGAACTTTCAAATGAGGAGTAGGTGTCATGATTTATTAGGCTGAAAGTTACACACCAGAAAAAAAGGACTTACTAAAATTAATAATCAAATTTTTTATTAATTTTTCAACATTCTAATTGTCATTAATATTTATTAATATATAGTTGTTGATATACGAAATTTACCTCATATCGAACATATAATTTTTTTTTAAAACGAAACGATTTGAATAATTAATACTTTTAAAAACTTATAATTTTTGTCGTCGACGATGCAAATTAAATTTTAGCCTTGAAATGCATAGGCAAGTGGAAAAAATACATTTGATAAAATAGTTTTTTCATACAAAAGTGTTCAATTGTTTGCAATATTCACAAATCCTTGAGGGAAAAAGGCATTTTTTTTAACAGAATAATTTTTTTAAGGAGGGAATGCCGCTCAAGGCTGAATAGAATCGCCCCTGATTGGATGAGGTTTTTCGAGAGTGGTTCTTAGGGTGACAATGTAACCTTGATTAGACTATTCTCATTATTCTTAAGAGTAAAATGTTGAGCATAATACATCGTGTCAAAAAATGTTTTCCCAGGAATAAATTTTTCTTGACGAAATATATTGCCCAACGAACCTTGCTATATATATGTTGTATATATTGACGACAGGTTTAAATATTTTAATAATAAAAACTATATATTAAATTTCAAAATTTATCGAATATTAATTAACTTAAAAAAAAGAAAACAAAAAAATCATGGGTAAACAAGATTTTCAAAACTTAAAAACAAAGGTACGGACTTTTACCTCAAACATCATATCTCCACACTTCATGTTTTTTTTCTTCTTCATGCTTTTCAACACAAAGTAGCGTGAAAAAAGGAATCTGTCTTGTTGCCGCCACTCCCTAGCAAAGCCTACATTCTAGATTACAGGAATATTCCAACTGTAAAATAACTACTTTATTTTTTAAGGATGTAAGAAAGTCATATTTCTGTTTTTCGATTCGAAACCCTTGCATTTGTTCTATGTAGTTTCAATATATAGGAATTACATAGTATTTTATATGAATATCGATTTAACCATTGGGTAGTGCCCATGGGGGTAGCCAAGAAGTATTCATTGGGTATTAGATTTCAGCTTCAATCTGTTTGTTAAATTAAAAATATGTCAATTTAAGAAACATATTGAGGTGGAATTTATTTTTAAAATCCAAATTGTTTTTGTTTGGAAGCAACTGAAATTTCCATCAAAATTCTTGGATCAAACCCTTGTTTTTTATTTTTATTGTTATTTTTGTGTTTATATCAAATAAAATCTATTTCAAATTCCATCCTCAAATCAATCGTGTATTTCTAATTCAAAATTTGTAACCACCATAGATTTGTTAGCATTTGAAATGATTTCATATGTGTTGGGTTTTTTGGCCCATTACCTATTTATTCCATTGGGCCTATTTTGTTTGGCCCTTTTTCCACAATAACCGAGCCCCTCTCTTCATCTCCCCCCTTTCAACCCTTCACCTTGAGTTTGTCCAGAAGCTTCCCAGCCTTGCGCCTCTTCAGCTGGTTCGTCTCTTCGGTAATCTCACCATCCTCTTCGTCTCCCTCTTGCCTTTATGTTGGCCTTGGTTCATGATGAGATGAACATCTCTGAAACCCGAAAAACCAGAGTGGTTTTCGTCCCCCCTTTCGTTACTGTGTGTGCGGTGGGTGGCTGTGTGCGCTGGTTGGTGGAGTTGGGTGCTGTGTGTGCTCCTTGGTGCTGTGTGCGCTGCTTGTGCTTGGGTTGGTGCTGTGTGCGCTGACTCGTGGTGGAGTGTGGTGCTGTGGTGCGCTGGCTTGGTGCTGTGTGTGTGGGCTGTGAGCTTGGCTTGGTGCTGTGTGTGTGTGCTGTGAGCTTGGGTGGTGCTGTGTGTGTGTGCCGTGAGCTTGGGTGGTGCTGTGTGTGTGTGCCGTGAGCTTGGGTGGTGCTGTGCTGTGTTGCCGTGAGAAAGCTGTGAGCTTTGGTGCTGTGGCAGCAGCTGTGCTTGGCTGGGTGCTTGGGCAGCGCTCGGGCAGTGTGGTCTTCGGGTAGTGTCTTAGGGCAGTGTGTGTGTCTCCCCTTTAGGATACGATACCTTGGTTCCCCGGTGACGACGTTGGAAGGATACCCAGCTCGACCTGAGCCCTAATTCTTTACTCTTGCTTTGCATTTCAGTTTATAGTTTTATTCGTTGAAATTGTATACTGTGATTTGCTTTTGTTTCTTGATTACAGGTTGTTGATCGAGATTGAAAAGCGGAACGAATTCCTTACAGTGGTATCAGAGCGTTCCGTGCCTGGTGGAGTGCTCGGTGGACTTCGGGCAGCAGCAAGAGTGCTCGGGCAGGCCTCGGGCAGCGGCTGGAGAGCTTGGCTGGTCTCGGGCAGACCTCGGGCAGCGGCAGAGGACTTCGGGCAGAGGCAGTAGGCTTCGGGCAGACCTCGGGCAGCTGCAGAGGGCCTCGGGCAGCAGCAGTAGGGCTTCGGGCAGCAGCTGTTGGCCTCGGGCAGCGGGCAGGAGAGCTCGGGCAGCTACTGGAATCTCGGGCAGATTCCGGGCAGGCGCTTCGGTGCTTCGGTCAGTGTGGTTTCGTCACCCCAGAGCTTTGTCTCTGGGTTGTAAGTGATTTCTCAACCCTTAATCATTTACTATCGTGTTTCTAGGTGTAATTGTGTCCCTTACCCGTAGGAAAAATCCTATCTGAAGCCCCATGCTCGTACACCGTTGAGTGTATTGTGATCTTGTGGGTGATAGTGATTTTTTCCTTCCCATAGCTTGTTCAAATTCTTTCATTGTGTTTTGTGCCTTGTGGTCCTTGCTTCTGCTGTTTGGTTGTTGAAATTGTGTGTGCCTACTTGCTTATGTGAGATGGCTTCAATTTCTGGATATAACCTTGAACCGTTTAATGGAAAATCTGATTTTTCTATTTGGCAACAAAAAATGAAAGGAATTTTAATACAACAAAAGGTATTTAAAGCTATTGATGGTAATTGGGCTGAGAACGTTACAACTGCTAAGAAACTGGAAGATGACGAATATGCTTATTCTTCTATTATCTTGAACTTGTCTGACTCTGTGCTCAGGAAGTGTGGTAAACTATCATCTGCTAGAGAACTTTGGGAAAAATTAGAAGGAATGTTTACTGAAAAATCTTTGCCGAGTAAACTTTTCTTGTTAGAAAAATTTTTCAGATTCAAGCTAGACTTGAACAAAGACGTAGATGAGAATTTAGATGTGTTTACTAAATTAATTCAAGATATTAAATTGACAGGAGATAAGAACATTGACGACTATTCACCTATTGTTCTTTTAAATGCTATTCCTGAGAATTATAGTGATGTAAAATCCGCTATTAAGTACGGTAGGGATTCTGTTACATTGGATACTGTAATTAACGGCCTAAAAAGCAAGGAATTAGATTTAAAAGTGAACAACGGCGGTAAGCACGATTCAGGTGAAGTTATGCATGTTAGAGGTAGATCTCAACATAGGTATAACAACAATCATAGATCTGATTATAACCAAAATCAGAATAATGATAAGAACAAGTGGAAAAGATCTAAGTCTAGGCCTAAGAATAGGAGGTGCTTTAATTGTGGTGATCCTGATCATTTTATTAAAGATTGTCCTGAAAAGAATAACAAAAATCAAAATAATAATAACCAATCTAATGAACAAGTGAATCATGCTTCTTTATCTGGTGAAGACTCTGGTGATGTCTTTATGGTGACTGACTTATGTGATTCTGCGAATTATGTGCATTCATCTACTGTGTGTGAAAATGAATGGTTAATTGATTCTGGTTGCTCTTATCACATGTCACCTCTTAGAAATTTGTTTTCTAATTATAAAGAAGTTGAGAATGGTTCTGTTTCTATTGCTAATGAGAAACTTTGTAAAGTTGCTGGGATTGGTGATATTTATTTGAAATTTGATTCTGGTTATTCTATGACTCTAAAAGATGTAAGACATGTTCCTGCTTTGTGCAATAATTTGTTGTCTTGTTCTGGTTTAGAATCATGTGGTCTAGAGGGTAGATGGGGAAATGGTGTTATGAAAATCATAAAGGGTTCTTTGGTTGTTTTCAAAGGTGAAAAGAAAAGACATCTTTATGTTTGCAAAACTGAATCTGTATATGATAATGTGAATTTTGTGACTGATGACTTGACTGATCTGTGCTATAGGAGATTAAGTCATATAAGTTCTAAAGGTCTAGAGAATTTGCATGAAAAAGGTTGCGTTGGTAAAGACGGGTTGTCTTGCATGCCTTTCTGTGATTCGTGTGTTTTTGGCAAACAACAAAGAGTGAAATTCCCGGATTTCCCTTCCCCTAATGTGACTATGTGTCCTGTGCATGTTGACGAGTCTGAGTCCAGTGCTACTCCCTGCGAGGTGGAGCATTTAACTGGTGTACATGACTCGTGTGTTAATGAACCTGAAATTCATGGAATGCCTGTAAATCATGGTAGTGTTGTTGAACATGAACATGTTGTGCATGATGAATTGGTTTCAATTGAACATGAAGATTGGCATGATATAGCTTATGCTATTAGTAGCTTAATGTATTTGCTGATTAGTACTTGGCATGATATAGCTTATGCTATTAGTTGCTTTAGTAGGTTTATGTCTAATCCTAGCTTTGTGCTTTGGAATGTTGTTCGCTGGTTGTTATCGGTAGGTGATAATCTAAGTGATTATGTGTTTTATCCTGCTGATTTGTGTACTAAGTGTTTGTCCATTAGTAAATTTCAATCATGTTTTAAATTTTTTAAATTTGATACTGATGATTGATGCAGGTTTTTTGTTCCTTGGTTAGTGTTTTATAACCTGCTGTGTGCTCGTTATAAAACTGTTACCCTGGTTACTTTCCCATTTTAACTTGCTGTGTGCTTATTATTGTTATTCCTTTGTCTGTGCTGTGTGCTATGACAGGAATTTGGTCCACACAATACTGTGTGTGTTGTGGGGACCCTTTGGGCGATGATGAGTCATCTATTGGGTTATCCTTACGTCGAGGTGGAGCCGGTATTGTGCCAAGGTGGAGATTTGTTGGGTTTTTTGGCCCATTACCTATTTATTCCATTGGGCCTATTTTGTTTGGCCCTTTTTCCACAATAACCGAGCCCCTCTCTTCATCTCCCCCCTTTCAACCCTTCACCTTGAGTTTGTCCAGAAGCTTCCCAGCCTTGCGCCTCTTCAGCTGGTTCGTCTCTTCGGTAATCTCACCATCCTCTTCGTCTCCCTCTTGCCTTTATGTTGGCCTTGGTTCATGATGAGATGAACATCTCTGAAACCCGAAAAAACCAGAGTGGTTTTCGTCCCCCCTTTCGTTACTGTGTGTGCGGTGGGTGGCTGTGTGCGCTGGTTGGTGGAGTTGGGTGCTGTGTGTGCTCCTTGGTGCTGTGTGCGCTGCTTGTGCTTGGGTTGGTGCTGTGTGCGCTGACTCGTGGTGGAGTGTGGTGCTGTGGTGCGCTGGCTTGGTGCTGTGTGTGTGGGCTGTGAGCTTGGCTTGGTGCTGTGTGTGTGTGCTGTGAGCTTGGGTGGTGCTGTGTGTGTGTGCCGTGAGCTTGGGTGGTGCTGTGTGTGTGTGCCGTGAGCTTGGGTGGTGCTGTGCTGTGTTGCCGTGAGAAAGCTGTGAGCTTTGGTGCTGTGGCAGCAGCTGTGCTTGGCTGGGTGCTTGGGCAGCGCTCGGGCAGTGTGGTCTTCGGGTAGTGTCTTAGGGCAGTGTGTGTGTCTCCCCTTTAGGATACGATACCTTGGTTCCCCGGTGACGACGTTGGAAGGATACCCAGCTCGACCTGAGCCCTAATTCTTTACTCTTGCTTTGCATTTCAGTTTATAGTTTTATTCGTTGAAATTGTATACTGTGATTTGCTTTTGTTTCTTGATTACAGGTTGTTGATCGAGATTGAAAAGCGGAACGAATTCCTTACAATATGTACTCATTGATCTAAGCATAATCGATGATCAAGATAGTGATATAATGATTTGTCACCCTCTCCTCTCTTGTAATTTCGAGTCCCCCATAGATAAGTTAATCAAAGAAATTAATGATTTTTTTGATCTAAAATTTTGCCCCTACCCCCGCAAAAAAAAAAAAAAGATGATCTAAGCATAATCTTATTGTTTGGAGCAATAATTATCCCCAGCGGTATAATAGACAAAACATTATGTTTAAAATATTATATGCTTTAATTAGTTTAAATTATACTATTAACACCAACTATAATTCTTGGATCCAAAAAGATGAAATGGGCTTTGAAAACAAAATTATTTGGTATATTTAAATAGTTTTAACAGATGATATATATTTCAGTAAGGTAAATTCCCATCTTGTACTGCAGTCCCGAATTTCATCGAATTACGCTTTATATATACTAGTCTCATTCTGTACGTCTTGCGTGCATATACATTTTTTTTTTGTAAATTGTTGTGATTTGTAATGTCGTTTTTATTTTGGTTTTAGTTTTTTTAATTTAAATTATAAAATGGTTATACAGTATTTTATATTTAATTTTTTTTGGAATTTAATAATTTTTTAGGATAATATGATAATTTATACGATACGTATGATGGTAATTTGTATGATTGTGAATGTCATAATGTAAATTGATTGGTACATAGATAGCAAGTGTGATGGTAATATTTTAAATTGGTAAGGGCATGAGTGTAATTAGATATTGGTAATTTTAAAAAGCAAAGGAGGGTAATTTTGGAATGTAAAAATGGCCATACCAAGTTAGTTTTTATAAGGGGTTTAAACATTATAATATTGTATATATATATATATATATATATATATATATTGGAAAATATGACCTATTCAAAAAATCCGAAAAAATAAAAATAATAAAAATAATAAGTTTGGTGGGAGTATTCGGGATAAGAGTGTGCACGTGGTATCTCTCCTGTCTCTACCAAATGTTGCCTCCTTTGATCCAGCCTTGTCCAACCTCCCCTTTTATTAATATGTTTTCCATTTCTTTCTTATCCAATCACAAACTTTGCCCTTTAATAATTATTATATTATTTTATATTATATAATAACGTTATGACTCCTCCGTGTTTCACTGCAGATCACATTATACACTAATACTTAAATCTCTAATCTTTTAAAAATATTCCCGATTCAGTCCATGTCCATTTAATTCTTACGATCGACTTAACATCGGGACTAAATTTGGCCAATTTTAAAACTCGGGACTCAATCGAGTAATTGAAAACTTAGAAAACTGAACTGGGGATGGGCCAAAACTACATGGACGTTTTATTTCCAATTGCTCAACTCTTGCAATCAATAATTATAATTATGTATATTATACATAAGCAACACATAGAGAGTTATTTTATTAGGTGCTTAATAATAAATAATGAAAAGACTTAATCAATAGTTTACTTGTGAAGTAAAAGTTGATCTGGATCCTGTGGCCTCAAATAGTTACAAAAAAATCAATAAATGCCGATTAAAAAATAATGGGTTTTGAGTCCTTTGAGTAATTAAACAATTATTATTGTAGAAAATATATTTAATGATGATTTTATTTCACAAAAAATGTAATGAGATGGTGGTTAGGAAAGGAACACATCTTTAAGAAAGTATTAGAAAAAAACATAACCACCCCCACAAAAAAAAAAAAAATTAAATAAATTTGGATTATTGAAATGGATTGTATTGGTGAGTAATGGAAAGAGGACAGGTAAGTGAAAGTATTATTTGAATTTTTATGACTTTTTTCAGTCCAAAACTTACATGAATCATTCTCTCCTTTTATTATATAAAAATTAATGACATCGGTGATGTTATATATTAAAGGAGATAGACACTTTTGTCGATCGCCGATTTGTATGACCAAATGAAGATGACATTAACATATACAAGTTATTTATTCAACGAACATTCATTGTAAACTTTATCCCATCAAATTTTTATTTTAATTTTCCTTAAAAAAAGGTCAATTTCAAGTGAATGTCTAGGATACATAGTTTCAATAGTCTTTGATTACTCGCCAAAAGTCTTGAGTTTGAATTGCAAAGATTTTGACAAGAAGAAAAGGAAATTTTATATTTCAAAAAATGTCGTAAGAGCAAGTGAAACTAGAGGTAAGATTAGCTCAACCAAAGACTAAATGGCTCTTAAGTTCTGCTAAACTACTGTCGGGTTGTGCTATCATTGTTATGATCTTGTAATGTCATCGTATTTATGATTATAATTGTAATAGTTCAAAAAAAAAAAAAAAGAAAGAGAAATAAGAGATTCATCAAGTCTTAGTTCGTGTTTTCATTTTTCCTACAATTTTTAAAAAAATATAAGCCATCACTTTCTTTAAATAAAATATTTAAAAATTCATTTATTTTTTTTAGTATTTATTCTTCTTACATTTTGAGGCGTTTTTTTTTTGTGATTGATTCAATTAACCCTAATATATGCAACAACAAATAATTGGCACACTAAGAGTGGAAATTAAAATAGAATACAATGAAATTTAAATTTCTACTGAATGTTTTGTAAAACGAATAAGTATGAAAGTGATTGAAGTTTTATTTAAGTACATATTTTGTTTATCACTATTACAACTACAATTTAGGGGAGACAGAGAATCGATCCATCGTCAATATAATGACAGTTATGTGACAAACCACCACACTTGCCTTTTAAATACATCTTTTAAACATCAACGGTTCGTATATTCTATCCATACATAGTTGTGGGACAACCAACGTGATAATACACACGTTTGAATAGCAATGTCCCAATTATGAATAACTACACAATAGAGTCGTGTACATTCCAATATCCAAGGAATGAAGTGTATGGATTAGGTATCCTCCATCAATCTATGGTGTTGTTTAAATAACATTAATAGTTATTTTCTTTAATTATTGCTCTCTATTAGAGCGAGGACATAAAAATGGATATTAAAGTAAATATATTTAGAATATTATTGAAATTAAATATGAATCATTATATTTTTAATAGTTTTTCTTGGCACCACACAAGGCGTGGTGTCAGGTACCAATATGCTGGTCAATTTTTTTCTAATTTGATCGAATAACATTTCAAATTACTGACCTTAACAAATTTTTAAAAAAAAGCGATAATGCCACGGTAATTGAATTGAAAAAAAAAAACCAAATGACCGACTCTAACTTTTTTTAAAAAGAAATGATGACCATCTTACTGTAAACTGGAAAAAAATAATATTTAAAGTTGCGCGCACAATAACTGATTAAGATAAAAAAATTTCTTAATATGCATTGAAAAAATACCTAACAAAAAAAATAATGATTTACTATTCATTATTATTTATTATTTATTATTTTTAAAAAAATGAATAGTAATTTACTATTTATTACAATAGTAATGTTACCACACTAATTGTATAGGTAAAATAATAATAATGAATAGTGATTTATTATTCATTACAATAGTAATATCACCACACTTATTGTATAGGTAATAATACCATCTTTATTTTACAACTCTTAGCATCAAAATTAGTTCAACCAAACCAATACAGAAGATATGGATATATTATCACTTTATGCTCTTTTAAAGTCAAAAGTTTATTCGCACCTAGCACAAAAATTGATTTAGCCGACTTAGTAAAAAAAGTCGAAGTTTTGGGTATTCTCGAGCAAAATCGAGTTTTTTTATTATAACTATAACATGCTTATTTAATTTTGACATTTATACAACTGTTAAAACTTGCTTCCATGTTCTAAAAGTTTTGGTTCTATAGCTCCGTAGATAAGTCTAAATGGATATGGCTGACACATCATATTCCAATGAAATAAATTATATTGTCACTCATATATATATGGATGGATTGCTAATCATTCAAAACTAGATTTTTTTTCCTTATAAAAATAGAAGCAATTTCATCTTTAATAGAATAGCAAAAAATATATATTATTTTATGATTTTTGAAAGAGAAAAAAAGGCTACAGCACACTTAAAAACTATATTTTCTGGTTCTTTAAAATCCCAATCAAACACTATTTGTTTAGGGAAAAACATTTTTTAAGTGCACTTTTTATCAAAATTCCTTTATCTAAATACACTCTAATATGTGCATGTATTAGTTAGCCAATTCATAATCAAAGTACAAATTTAAAAATTTATACGAACGACAAGCTCAGTATCAGATGAATTTCTTCAAGATAACGTCGATTTTATTCAATTCTGCTGACTCGATCCTCATCAAGAACTGAACCCCACTTGTTATTCTATTCACAGTGCTTGTTTCAAGAATCATTAGCCACGAACTAATCGTGCTCTAAACTCGGAAATTAAAGGCGACTTTCTTGAAAAACATCATTACAAAAAGTCATTCACTAAACTAACTTCAAATCACATTTATCAAAACATTAATACTCATAACAATATGGATTATAACAAAATTCAATATTTAATTTGAATTTCGACGTTTCACATCAAAATAAAGAATATTAAAAATAAGGACACTAGTATATCTCGCCATCCGACCAATATAAGAAGTGTGCAAGCAGACGGTTGGATGATGGCTCCATATATATTTCCTTTCATTTGACTATTGTGGGGATTGCGTATCCATGCAGAACATGCAATGGAACATTGTCATTTTTGACATTTTCTTGTTTGTTTTTACTTTCTTAGTGCTTTTCTTCTTCATCATTATTAACTTATATTGAAAGATTGGGTTTTATTTTATACCAAAAGTAAAAAAAAATAAAATGAAATAATAAAGGGTATTTTAAGATTTTATGTTTTGATGGTAAAAAAATATAAGTCGGGGGAAGTAAATAAATGTGCAAATTTTAAAAGAAACTTTACGTATTATTCAAGAAATGGATTTCCATCACTTCTTTTAATCTGGTATTGGGCTTACAGAAATATATCCTTAATTGAATATTGGGTTTAGCCCATTATAATGTGCAATGGATGGAATTTTTTGTGAGCTAAAAGTCCCAAACACCTCCTCCGAAATAAAATAAAAACTGTTGTTATCATAATTTCAATCCAACTCGAATCAAATGTTTATATAATTATTTATAGAGGATCCTTTCCGGAGAATTCGAGGACACGTAATGGATCTTGAAGTACTATTTGTCACGCCCCAAAACCCGCGCATGACACCGGTGTTAATCCAAATATGAAATTCGGATACAACAAGCATCGTGTACAGATCTATGATAAAACCAGTCTTTTATTTCATAATTAATAAAAATTGTCATTACAACTCCAAATACGAAATCCAAATGTCTCGTACTAAATAAAAATTGCGGAAGCGTAAATAAAATAATAATTCTTCTTGAAGACTCCTAGTGGATCACCATCCCCAGAATTGCTCTTGTTCTTCTTCCTCGATATCTTCTTCTTCGATTTTGTCTGGGAGGGAGGTAAGGGAGGAGTGTTTGGGAAAAATACACAGCAAGTAGTGGCCGATTGAACATAGTAGAAACATATATATTTTCATAGCAAAAATCCTTTTAAACATTTCTTTAACAAAATCATAGATTTAGGCATATACTCACATAAACACATATCTTACACATATCCACATATCGCCTTATTGGATTCAAAGGTGGCTCCCGTGTGCATAACGCTTTGCTCTTAAGGATCAAGAGGTGGTTCCCATGCATGTAGCACGCCCACATCACGTAGCACTTTGCCCCACCGAATCAAGTGGTGACTCATACACACGTAGCACTTTGCACCGCAAAGCCCTTCATTCATGATCATGTCACATACTTGTTTAGATTTAAAACAAATTCTTCATATTTGATGTCCAATCGAAAGTTTAAAACATATAAAGAGTTTCAAAAACGAAATGGTAATTGTAGCAAAAACCCACTTATAGTGTTGAATAACCGAAGCGAGATCCGGGTGAGTAAATGGTGTGAAACTCCTCCTCTCTTCCTATGCTGCTATGATAACTGTTATTGTATGCAAATTCGATTAACGATAATAGCCCGCTCCAGTTTGAGCTGAAATCCATGGGGCAAAGCTCTCATCATATCCTCAAGAGTTTGAATGATCCTTTCTGTCTGCCCATCGATTTGCGGGTGGTAAGTGGTGCTAAGTGTCACTTTGCTTCCCATTGCTTGTTGAAAGCTCTTCCAAAATCGGGATATGAATATGGGGTCTCTGTCTGATAAGATGTTCATTGAAACACCATGCAGTCGTACAATTTGGTCTATGTACAAGGTTGCCAGTTTGTCGAGGTTGTAGTTCATGCGGACCGGTAAGAAGTGCGTGGATTTGGTGAGTCTATCTACAATTATCCATATTCCATCGTGACTTTGTCTTGATTTTGGTAAGCCTACTACGAAGTCCATGGAGATGTGTTCCCACTTCCATTCGGGAATCTCAAGAGGTTGTAGTAGTCCTCCGGGTCATTGGTGCTCGGTTTTGACTTGTTGGCATACCAGGCATATGGCGACGAATTCGACGACGTCCTTCTTCATTCCATTCCACCAGAAATTTTCTTTGAGGTCTTTGTACATTTTTGTGCTTCCAGGATGGATGTAGAACTTTGAATTTTGTGCTGAAGTCATCACTTCTCATCTAAGGTCATTTAAGTTTGGCACACATAACCTTCCTTTCATCCATAAGGTTCCATCGTTGTCTGTCATGAAATCGGGTAATTTCCCTTCCTTAACTTGTTCTTTCAGTTTAGTTAGGCTGGGATCCTGACTGTGGCCTAATTTTATCGTTTCTCGGAGGCAGGGATAAGCTGAAAGGGATGCTAAAATCATCTTCCATGTGCCCTTTCGACTTAGTGCGTCTGAGACCTTATTTGCTTTCCCTGGATGGTAGCTTATCGTAAGGTCAGAGTCCTTCAAGAGTTATATCCATTGTCTTTGCCTCATATTCAATTCCTTCTGGGTGAACAAATACTTGAGACTTTGGTGGTCTGTGAAAATTTCACACTTGGCACCGTATAGGTAATGCCTATTTTCAAGGCAAACACTACGACTACTAATTCAAGGTCATGTGTAGGGTAGTTTTTTTCATATGGTCTGAGTTGCCTTGATGCATAGACAATCATTCTCCCTTCTTGCATGAGTACACACCCCAAGCCATCCTTTGATGCATCACTGTAGATCATATAGTCCTTGTCCTCGGTGGGTAAAACTAGTACGTGTTTGGATGCTAGCTTTTTCTTTAATGTCTCGAAGCTTTCCTCACACTCTTTACTCCAAATGAATTTTGAGTTCTTTGGTGTGAGTTTGTTGAGAGGTATGGCTATTGAAGAAAATCGATCGACAAACTTCGATAATATCCCGCTACCCCCAAGAAACTTCGAATCTCCATTACTGTCTTTGGTATTGGCCAATCCATTACTGCTTCCACCTTTTTATGAGCCACTGACACACCTCTTGCTGATATGATATGACCCAAGAATGCGACACTTTCTAACCAGAATTCGCACTTTTGAATTTGGCATATAATTCTTTATCTCTTAAGGTTTGAAGGGTAAGACGAAGGTGCTCTTCGTGTTCTTATTTACTTGGAGTGTATATGAGGATATCATCGATGAATACTATCCAGAAAGTGCTAGAATACTCGGTTCATCAAGTCCATGAATGCGGATGGTGCATTTGTCAGCCCAAATGGCATTACTGTGAACTAGTAATGCCCATATCTCGTTCTGAAAGCAGTTTTTGGGATATCATTCATCTTGACTTTCAGTTGGTGGTAGCCCGACCTCAGATCGAGCTTTGAAAAGACCTTAGCTCTTTTGAGTTGGTCGAAGAGGTCATCTATCCTTGGGAGAGGGTACCGATTCTTGATGGTGATCTTATTTAACTCTCTCTAATCAATGCATAATCTCGTGCTTCCGTCTTTTTTCTTCACAAATAGGATGGGGGCTCCCCATGGAGATGCAATTGGTCTAATTTGTTTCTTGTCCAAAAGTTTCCAAAAGTTCTTGTAGTCGCTCCTTAAGTTCTTTCAACTCAACTGGGGCCATGCGGTAAGGTGCCTTCGAGATTGGTGCAGTGATCGGCATTACATTGATTTCAAACTCTACTTCTCGGTCTGGCACTAATCCTGGCAATTCTTCGAGAAAAACGTCTGGGAAGTCTTTGTTATGAAATTCAACTATTGCATGATGTCTAGCTAACTAATCCATACCCAAAATGGCGTCAAATTCTACCATGTTGAGTTGAATTAGGTCGGCGCTAAATATTCATCGTTTATGCCAATCTTGCAGTCTAGATGGATCGTACTTGTCTCTAGGCTTTTGTTGGCGGGGGTCACCACTCTATAAGGTTTATAAAGTAATACATGCCTAAGTTTTAACTTCTTAGCAAACCTTTTTGACAAAACGAGTGTGTGGCACCACAATCAAACAATACATGAGCATATAATTTTTTCAGTAAAATGGTACCTGCCACGATGTCACTCGCATCCTCCGCCTCTTCTTGAGTTATTGCATAGACTCGGGCGTTGGGCTTGCTTTCTTTTGGCTTGATGGGAGGGCATCCATTGCTTGTGTTAGTTCCCTTTTTATTATCCTCAAGACAATCTGCGAATCTATGACCAAATTTACTGCATCAGAAACAAGCTCCGCTCACCCTATGACACTCTCCAGTATGTGCTAGGTCGCACAAAGATCATTTTTGGATGGCCTTATTAGTCTGTGCAAAAGTAGGTCCATTGTTGTACTGGTTCGGTCTCTTAAATCTTTGGTCATTGTTAGAGGGTCGTTGAGGTGGTGGTCGTTTGCGTTTGAATTCTTCCTCTCGATGTTGGATATCGACTTCAGCTCTAATGGCTGCCCCCATTAGGTCTCCGAAGTTTATGGTTTCAAATACTGGCAGAGCTGACTGGATCTGACTATTCAAACCTTTTTTGAAACGATGTAGTTTTAAACTTTCATCTGCCATGATGGTTGGGGCGTAGGTTCCAAGGGCATGGAACCTCGAAGAATAATCTATTACTAACATCCCAGGGGTCTGCATTAGATTGTCAAATTCACTCAACTTTTGGATTCGAACTGCTGCTGAAAGTACTGTTTCAGGAATACACTGCGGAATCATTGCCAAGTGATTGGCCCTGCTTCCGCCAATGATGGGGATATGCTTTCCCACCACTTTCGAGCTTGGTCCACGAGAAAAGGTGTCGTAACATCAACCTTGATATCCAGAGGTACTTCAAGAAATCGGTGATGATTTTCAACTTCTTTTAACCAATTTTGAGCTACTTCTGGGTCCATGTTTCCATCGTAAGTCGGTACTCGATTTTTACGAAGGGACTTGTAATGATACTTGATCCATTGTAGTTGTTGGACCAGTGGTAGTGGGCTGGTTAGTAGTTGGGTTTACAAATCCTTGGAGAGTTGTAGTAGTCGCGATTGCCATCAAATCCTCACGGCTTAAACCCACCCTTGGAGGCGATAGTGGAGGGTTCTGGTTTCCGTCTGTCTCGTTAACATTATCATTGTTGGGAGGAAAAGCATAGCGAGGGTAACGATTTTGACGAGGAGGTCGTCCAGCCATTTCCCATAATTTGTATAATTCTAAGGTTGTCGTACAGTGGTGTATATGATAAATATACAAGTAAGTCACGTTGGGAAGTAGGCTATAGATGAAAATAAAAATCAATACTTTTATTAATAATGGGATGCTTACAATTAAATCAAATCAGTCAAATGGCTTCTAGCGAATTTATTTAAATTTAAAGTGCTTCTAAAACATCTTAACATAATTCGTCCTACGAGCTAGTCTATCACTTCTCCGTCACCTAACTCTTCCTCGTCTTCTTACATAATTCGTCCTACGAGCTAGTCTATCAATTCTCCGTCACCTAACTCTTCCTCGTCTTCTCCATCTTCCATAGGCTCTTCTTCATGGTTTTCTCCTCTTCCATATGTTCCTCTTCGGGGTCTTCTTCTTCTTGAAGGTTGTTGTTGATCTCTTGCAAGTTGTTCAGGCGAACAACAGTCCATTATTGGTTGATGCGCGGGTCGTCATTACTTAAATCATGGGAGTGAATATATTAAATTTAGGGTTAATAACGATAGTATTGAATAATTAAAAGAAAATTGATCTCAAATTTATTTATTTATTGATTATTCCAAAATCCACCTTTTTCATTTACTGAAAATCTAAATTGATGGAGGGTTTTTATTTTACATGTTATGGGGGTTCATAACCTAGTTTCAATTTTAATTTGGTATTTTGTGTCAAGAGGAATCGAGGCCTAAATTTTCACTTCATGGGTTTTTTGAGCGACTTTCCAATTTGTAATTGACCTTATGATTATCTATTAAATTTTGAAATCGACTTGGGAGTTTTAATGGGTATCATATATTGATCAATAGCCCATAATAAATTTGAAAATGGCTTACGGATTTATGAGTAATTGTTGGTTGAAATTTTGAGTAATTAGGGTTCTTAGGGCGTATAACGTGGTTCCAAATTGACGTCCTTTCCTTGTCTGTAATTTGACGAAATCATAGGGTTTTATTGCCCATGACAAGGTAGTCAGTTAGCCATATTTAATTTGAAATACATGTTCGGATTCATGGAAAAGTGTTTGGTACGAGTTTACGTAGATTTCTAGGGTAAGGGCGTGAATTCTGGTTCAAATTTGGCAACCTTATCTCATTTTGGAGAGCGATCCGATAGGGGACTTTACTTCTGGCATGATTTCGAGTAAGATCCCAAAATTAATTGGATTGTAGTGTTCGAATGATGGATGAATCGGTAGTGAAAGTTTTCGCCAATTAGGGTTCTTTGGGGCGTAATTCTTGTTTCGAATTTGAGTACTTTACTAATTTGTGATTTCGATTTGATAGGGGGTTTTTGTTAGGGATTAAATTACGGTAAAAACCTGAAATTAATTTGAAATTGATGTACGGATTGTTGGAGAAATCGTTGGTCAAAATTTTCACCATTTAAGGTTTACAGGGCGTGAATTGCGGCTCAAAATTGGAGGCCTTCCCTTGTTTTTCACTCAACTTTTTTCAGAGGGCTTTTAAAGAGGATGATATTAGGATTAATAATCCTGATTTAATTCGTATTTATGTTGGGATGATTGAGAAATCAATTAAGGAAATTCTCAAAATTTTTAGGATTCATAGGCGTGGAGTATGGTTCAATGGAGCACTTTCCGATGTTATAAGAGGAGATCTGGTATAGGGCATTTATTACCCATACCATGAATGGTAATCCTTTGAATTAATTCGATTTTTATGTCTGGATTCAAGAGAATATAAGGCTTAAAGTTTCGTTAGTGTCCTGATTAGGGTCGAAATTTTGATAAAAAATTAAGCACTTTACTTTGTTTGTGAGTTATAATAATTGAGGGTTTCGTTTTTCATGAACATATGACGAATTACACGGATTTGATTCAAATTCAGTGTTCAAAATCAGGGGTAAATTGATAGTCGAAATTTTCACACTTTATGTATTTTTTTTAGGGTCATATGTGTATAATTTAGATCCGAAATTACTTGCTTTCCTTAATTTGTTAATCCGATTGGTTAGAGGGCTTTGGTTCGACGTATTTCAAGTAATAGAAACCCAGATTTAATTTGGGACATGATGTTCAGATTGATTGATTAATCAAATTTGGAATCTTTCAAAAATTAGGGTTCTTGGGCAAGATATTCGAAAGATGATTGGTGCCTGAATTTTGGAATTCGTTGAGGGCTATTGTTCGTCTATGATCGTTCCTCGCCAAAATCAAACTGGACTTGTCGATCGACGTTCGGAGGTACTGAAAAATGTAGCGGTTAGAAAACTCTCCAGGCGCGGATCTTCAGCGACAAAATTGACCAGGAAAACTAGTCCGATGGGGCTGATAATTTGGACGTGAGGTCGTCCTGTGGAGGCGCTCTAGGTCGATGGTCGGCCGTCGTTTCTCCGATGGTGGCGGCGGTGCTAACCTTAGATCTAGGGTTTCGATTTTTTTTTATAAATAATACTATTTCAGATTTTGGATTCCAACTGATTTTTTATTTTAATCAGTTGTGTATTATATCTAGGATTCATAATTTAGATGATTTATATCAACCAAAAATCTTTTCCCAGCGGAATCATGGAACATGGTTTTTGCTCTGATACCACTAAAATGTCACGACCCGAAATCCACGTGCATGACACCGGCGTTGAATCCAAATATGAAATTTTGATACATCAAGTCTCGTGTACAGATCTATGAGTCTTTTTTTTCATAATCAATAAAAATTGTCATTACAACTTCAAATACGAAATCCAAATGTCTCGTACTAAATAAAAATTGCAGAAGCGTAAATAAAATAATAATTCTTCTTGAAGACTCCTAGTGGATCACCATTCCCCAGAATTGCTCTTGTTCTTCTTCCTCGGTATCTTCTTCTTCCATTTTGTCTGTGAGGGGAGGCAAGGGGGTTAGTGTTTTGGAAAAACACCCAGCAAGTAGGGGGCCGATTGAACATAGTAAAAACATATATATTTTCAAAGCAAATCATTTTTAAACATTTCGCTTTAACAAAACCATAGATCTTGACATATAAACAAT